>JAOUZG010037308.1:2123284-2140954 GCA_026289955.1 Argiope argentata
TTCTCGGTAAGAAAGATTCTTAGTTATTGTCATTCATTCTTACCTAATATATGGTAATATGTTGCATCAATAAAATCAAGTAAATGCATATCATGCTTTTCTAGAGTTTAAATGACAGCAAAAGTAAATATGCTGAAAAGATATCAGTTGCTTATTTAATATATTTCTAATTTTTAAGATCAAATTCTCAGTTTTTTAAATTCTTTCTTAAATATAATATGATGATATTCTTCATCAACAAAATCAATGCTCTATTTTTCGTAAATTTAAATTAAGATAGAAATAAGCTTTCTGAAAAGATATCAATTGCTTATTAAATATCTTTGCTATTTGTAAAAAACGATTCATAGTTCTTGTTATTCATTCTTACTTATTATAGAGTCATATTTTAAAGCAACAAAATACAATAAATGCAGCATACTATATACAGGGTGTTCATTAATTATTGTCGGGGTTTCCGTACCTCATAACTTTCGAATAAAAAATATTATGCAAACCCGATTAAGTATTCCTAAATTACAACTCAAAGAATTTTATTAATGATATTAAAGTGTAAAGCTTGCACAATTTGCACTTTGTAGGCATTCAGATGAAGGCGGTTAGGAAGTACATTCCATATTATCATATGCGGCATATGTAACTGCACAGCTGATTGTCTCGTTTATTTTCGTGGACTACGAGTAAACGTATCTTGTATGCGATTGACATTTTCCTGTGAAGTGCTTGGCCTTCCTGCTCCCTTTCGGTGTAGAACGCTACCAGTTTCCTGAAATTGTGTTAACCAGCATCTTATAGAATTATCCGAAGGAGGATCTAGCTTGAACGTGTTCCTGAAGCGACGTTGAGTGGTTATGACTGATTTATTTTCGGGAAACCACAATACACACATTGTTTTTTCTTGCATGGTTCGAAATTTTATTTATGACGTCATGCGCTAAGACTGCAACTGCAAATGCGCTAAGATCGCATTGTTGCCACATAAAATTCTTTGAGTTGTAATTTACGAATACTTAATTGGTTTTTGCATAATTTTTTTAATTCAAAAATTATGAGGTATGGAAACCCCAACAATAATTAATGAACACCCTATATTTCTAGAACTTACACTGCTATAGAATAAAGCAGACTCAGGAAATATCAAATAGCTTTTTAAAGTTTCTGCAATTGCTTAAAAAATGTCCTGTTATTGTTATTAATTCTACTTATTATATCAAAATTATCCATGAACAATATCCAATAAATGGTTACTGTATACTTTTCTAGAACTTTAATTGATTAAATTACTCTAGAATAAAGCGTGCTGAAATAAAGAAATAAGAATAAAGCCTTTTTTAAAAAACTCTTAGTTCTTGTTATTTATTCTTACCTTCTATATATTAATATTCTGCATCAATAAAATCTGATAAATACATACAAAATTCTTCTTGAATTACCTAGTTCTAAGTAATGAAATAAATTTTGAGAATCAAAAAATTGGATACTATAATTCCTTAATGTCTTATCTTTAAATATACACCATTCTTCAAATCTCTTTCTAGTATCGACTCGTGCCATTTTGCTTCCGAATATCCCGCAATTCAAAAGATTTTTTTCCCTTCATTCCGAAGGAATCAATTTATACCTTCTAAGAATACATCCTTGATTTCTAGGAGCAAAGAATACAAAGGCGACCCTTTCAGAGGGACAGCCCCGGTGATGAGTTTATTACGCACGTTTAGAAATTCCTCGGTTTCCATTGTGTCGACACAGAATCTCACTCTTTTTTTTTTCTTTCTCACTTCTTTTTCTTTAAAAAAGTAGTGAAACTTTTTTAAAGGAATACAAATGCGGGGCATCTAGTGTCAATTTATAGAATTTCTATCAAGGGAAAAGTATTGAAAAGATTTATTTTGGAAGAATTGTTTTTCCTCTGTTTACGAACTTTGGCATTAAGGAAAATAAATTCCGATGCATCGATGGTGAATATGGTTTATTTATTTATATTCTTGTTCAATTTATATGCTTTTTACAAGTTTTTTTTATATAAAAAATAATTCAAAAAGGTTTATAATTTTTAATGATCGAACATTCTATAGAAAATGTTCCAGAATTGTTTATGAATTCAATGTTAAGCAATTTTTTTAATTAATCTTTTCGATCTTTACTTCGATCACATCAATTACACCAATTGACAGATTAGTTACACTAGGTGAAACTAATATGTTGATGGGATATATATTTAACTATGCATTTACTATATAACTAATTATCAGAAAATCATGCACCCCTCTATATAAAATTAATCAGTTGTTGTTGTTCTCTTGTTCCACCTTACAACGGAAAAAGGGGTGCTGTAGCATCTGAGAGTCTGGACCTCTGAGCAGCTGAGGGTAGAAGTCTGGCTTCTTACTCCCACTTGTCACAAACCCTTCTTATGGGATGGACTGCATTCATCCACATATTGTAATTTAAATCTGGAACAGAGAACGACCCCCTCTGAACCAGTACCCCCATTGGTATTACTCTTTTCATGGACTTTGTGACCACGACAGATTTAATATACACCAGCCAGCACACACACGGGAAGTTTTCGGCAGGTGGGTTCGAGCTCGCACCCAAGGGATGCGAATCCAACGCCCTACCAACCAGGCTATCCCGACCTAACAATTACATTAACATAATGGCGAGAAAGTTAGTTTTCAATTAATAAATAAAAAATTAAGGAATTCTTATCATTGACACATTATTTACTCCAGTTGTTGCCTTGTGTAAATAATGAATTCCTACGATATATACGTAACTATTCCTAAATTATATGCCTAAATTATTAGAAAATCACCCACATCCCACTGTAAAATATGTCAGCGTATCCTCTTATTAGCTAATAATTAGCCGTGTATCCTGTAATTATATATTTACCCGTGAATCAAAATGTATCTATTAATTACATGTGCATCACGTATTTGATATTTTAATTTTGTATTTGCCGTATAGTCATTCATTATAATTTCCACAACAAACTGGATTTGCTGATAATCTGGAAAAACAAAATTATATACAAGTATCTATAATAAAATTCACTTTCGATTTACTACAAAAGGGAAAAGAGGAATAGATTTTTGATCTACTGTAATTTGAAAGCTATACAACAATATATAAACAATAATGCATAAATGTTTACTGCAAATAATTACCAGTAACCCAATTAATATGGTTTGAAAGCTCAGAATGGTTTATAAATTAAGTACGAAGAATAAAATTTTCAATAAAAAGTTTCCTTAAATGCAGTATATTAATTTTAACATAATTGACTAGTAAATAATGTATTTATATGCTATATACCTAAACTATTAGAAACTCATTTCACAAAAAAAGTTGATAAAATGAAGAAAAAATCCCCTACATTAACCCTTTGCACTTGGATGGGCCTCTCATTCACCATTCAAGGTGGTGCCTTATTTTAACGATTTTTTTAAATTTATTTTTCAATTTTGATGGTTAAAATCGTTTACAGAAGGATATAAAAATGTAAATTAGTTTTTCAAAGAAATTCGAATTAAAACAATTATGTATATTTATTTTCCAGAGCAATAAACAGACCTTTGTATTAGGTGAATAATTATTCATCGAATTACTTTTCAGAGTTAATTAAGATTTTACCAGTCATTTGAAAAGTGGGTAAAATTTTTATACCTTCGATTTAAAAGAAGAGTTCTTAGTTAAAAATTGCTAATAGCAATGAAAATGATCCTAAATTCTTTGCAAGAATGTATATTATTATTAAAATCATTCCGGAAAATATATTTAAAAAAGATTAAAACGAAATCTGCTGCGCATATTTCAATGTATCATGTCAGAACAACATTTCTTGAACGGCCAAGCACCACGTGCTCGTGCAAGTTACATTATATTATCTATAAATTTTAATTGTTTTATTGAATGAGTCACTTTAGCACTGTAAACGATAAAAAAACTTTGCATGTATTGTTTAAAAAAATATCACATTTCCTATTTATTTCATTTCATATAATCACGTGCTCAAAATGACATTTCTCTATGTTTTATTTTCAGTAGTCATTAACTTATTTTTTTAAACTCACTGCTTTTGTAAATCCGATGGCAAAGCGTTATTAAAAGCTGATTTTTTGAGATACTCGTGCAGAAAATAAAATGTTTATTTTTGACCTACGGATTTTTGTTGACGCCACAAACCTCCTTCCCGAAACAACATCACGCTCTGATATGATAAAAAAATTATTAAAATAAAGAATATATTTGGAATAGAAATAAATTGATAAATTTAAAATATGAGTTTTTGGAATTGAAAATGATATAAAAGTCACTTGAGCATTATTATTTTCGAATACAATAGCGTAATTATAATCAAATCAAATCAATCGCATAATTTTATTCAATTCTTGATAAAGTTGTCAAGCCAGTAGTTATTAAAAACCATTACAGAATTTTTATCTTTGATTTTCTAATCATTTGAAATAATTTTTATTAAATGGCATTGAAACTGAGTTGTCATAAAAATCAATTAGAATTATTCTTAGGATTTAATAACAAAACACAAATAATGTTAGTATCAATAAATATTATTTTATTGGAAGAAGACTTCTTCATAGGACCTCTAAATAGTTTTCTTTTAGTATCTGAACAGTCTATTGTTCTCATCAAACACTATTCAAGAGAAAGCAATCAATGGCAAATATTGTATCCATATCTTTGCTTCTTTATGATTCTTTTCTGTTTTCTCAGCAAATAAATGACTTATTCCTTTCATTATTATATAAGGTTCTGATAGTTGAAAGAATTAATGTGCTACCCGTTGGAATTGCGTTTGTTACTGATGTATCAGAAATACTATAATCATAATATGAAAAAATATTATTATTTATTTTTTTATTTGCTTAAAAAATAAAGGGCAATTTTTCATTCTTGTCTTAAAATTAAGCAATATGATTGAAAAACTATTTTTGATATTCTCAATATAATATTAATTTTAATATATTATATTGAATAATATAATTATTGTACGATATAATTATAATATTATAATACAAAGAACACATCATAAAATTTATTGAAGTAACTCTTATTTTTATATAGCTTAACATGGAATAAAAATAACTTGATAAATTTAAAAAATACTGCTCAAAGCATATTTGAGAAAACTTCATCATATTTAAAGAACGTATTATTTACAAAATAATTTAAAATTTTATTTTAATAGCATTACTAAATTAAGATTCTGTGACTGATAAAAAGTATTTTTTGTTAGAAATATTTGCGAATATTATTGGCGAATTTTCACTTTATGTTTAAAATCTTTTGATATTTTTAATATGTATATTTGTGTTATATCCTAATAGCACGATCTGAAAAAATGTTTTGAATAAATAAAATTTTATTTCTGAAAGATTTGAGATAAAATATTTATATCGGATTTGAATTTTATCAATGCATTTCTTTATTACATGGAGGTTAATTTTTTGGTTCCAAGTTAATGTTTTTAGTAGATGTTGGTTTAATAATCCCCGATTCATGCCCAGTAATGGATTTGGCGATGAATTCGGTTGTTTAGATGAGAAAAATGGATGTTCTGATGAATACCAGAACTAGATTTTATTTCTGTCATTAACCGAGATCTAAAGATTCTTCCAGAAAATTCCGAGGCAGGCCATGTGAAGTAGAAACACCTATACATATATATAGTAGATAATTTTAAAAGATTCAGTGATAGTGAAGAAAAGCGTTGATCATATAACCAACTCTCTACTTCTTTACCACGGTTTTATGACTACTTTTTATTTGGGATAATTTACTTTCTTTTTTTGTATTTATAAGTACAGTTACTTGTATATAACTTAGCTATATTTTGTTTCATGTTAACCATATTTTCTTATGGTATTAACCATTTTGTTTTCATTTTTAATGTGTTCGACATCTTTCACAATGTACCTACCGGACTGTTATCTTAATAATATTGCGTCATTCAAAGAGTATGGTAGGTAGAAAGGAAAGGGCTTTTAGGGATTCGCCTTGATTTCGGATGATTTCTGCTTTTTTCTCCAACTGTACCAGAGTGATACTTTAGGTTATGAAAACAAAAATTTATCGAAATGAAAAGAAATTGTCATATTACATAAATACAGGAGAAAGGTGAATGAAGTACAATCTCAGCAGGTCAACGCCTTTTTTAACCCGTTCAGAACCATGAACAGGCGATTATCCCCTCCCAACTCATGGTGACATAAATTGTCATAAATGAAATGTGGCTTGACGAAAATAGCAGAATAATCTATATAATATTGCAAAAATGTGAAAGATATATATGATATCATGAACTTTTTTCATATATGATACCGTATGCAATGAATGGGGGATAGTGTGATCACGGTACTGAACGGGTTAAAGTCAAGAATGACTAAAATGTAAAGATATATGAAACTCTGATGGACAGATTTTTAATGATCAAAATATCAAGTATAAAGACTCAATACATCGAATATCAATACTGAAAATATCATTTATCAAGTCACACAGTTACCAAAAAAGGAAATAAGAAACCATTTACACATCAACTTATTCTTTGTTTTCTTTCGTTAATGTTTGAATAATTGATGATGTTGTACTACTTTTAATTTTTTGAAAGGAAAATAAATTCATTGTTAAAAAAATTCTTCTGTGATATGTAAATGTACAAATCAATTCAGAAGAATAAAAAATTGGAAAAGAAATACATTTGCATTTATTGATGCGAAGACTTCTTTGTGTAAAAAGGAATAAGTATTGAAACCCATTACCAATTAGATTGGAGATTCTAAATCAAATTAGATTCTCACTTCAGGGTTTGTCAATAGAAATAATTTGAGATTCACTGCGCTTTGCCAAATGGCGATGTGAAACACCATTTTGGCTGCCTAAAGCAAATGATTTTTTTTTCTTCCTTTTGGTTTTTGTTGAAACCTTTTATAAAAGAAAAAAAACTTGAGTACTTAAAATATTAATAGAAGAAACAAAAAATGGATTAATCTTAGTTTTATTCTTGTAAATGTAAGGGGCAGTAATCAATCAGAAAAATATCAAACAAAAATATTTGATAAAAAACTTAAATATAATCTTAAAGACCATGTCTCAAGTTTTAAAAATTATTGTATATATATAAAAAAAATTCTTTCTATAACTGTGTATATCTTTAAATAATATAACTGAAAAATGTGATCACGTACTCGAATGAATTTCGGTAGATGGTTTTAACCATTTAATCGACATGAGCATGCATTGTTCGGTAATCTAGTTATTGATTCTAAAGCTTAGTTGTTTTAGTTCTATTAACGTCCCGTTTATAAAGCAACATTAGGACTATTTTGGGAGGAATTTCCTCCTTTTAAACAATGGTCAGATAACTAGGATGACGCCTTAGCTGGCATCCCTTTCTTAAAACTACACGGAAAAGACCGCTAATGTAGCCTTGGTATCATCACCCGTATTTATTATAGACAGCAAACCTTTTGAGATAGGAAAAGATCCCCAAGTGTCTTGGGATTGGGATACCAATTACTAACCTGTAGCAAGTGAGCCCCGGATCTTAACCCTTTTCAGTCCGAAAAATAATTTGATGCAAAATTATTCACCTAATACAAAGATTTGCTTATTGCAATGAAAAATAAACATACATAATTCTTTTAAGTCGAATTTCTTTGAAAAATTAATCTACATCTCTTAACCATTATGTAGGCGTTTTTAACAATTAAATTTGGAAAATAGATAAATAGAACGTCAAAATGATGTTCAATTTTGAATGTTGAGTCAGAGGCACCATCGGAGGGAAAAAGGGTTAAAGCATAGCATAGGTTAAAATTAAGTTATGTACAAATTGCGAAATTTTGAAAAAAAAAACATTCAGTGGATTCTTAATTGAATCAGTAAATTAATTCAGTAAACACGAAACGTAAGATACAATTTAATGAGATATTAGAAGAAGCAGAGAATATCCACATATCTTAATAGTATTATTTTCTCAGATCGTAGTATTTTCTAAGATACTACGTAATAAATTAGCCTTTTTATCACATACTACATACCAATAGAATACAAATGTTAAGAAGGAACCTAGTAGTGGGCAACTTTGGAGAATAATTGCTGGAAAAGTGGTTAATGCAAAAACACCAGAAAATCTATCTATATTTAAGTTAAGTTTTTCCGAACTGATTAAAACCTTCTTAAATTTATCACATAGCAATTATACTCAACAAATCGTATATAAAACTGCGTATTAAATCGTTACGTTTTCAAGTTATCTGGCTTGCATGCTTGGGAAAGTACAGGCAGAAAAATATTCATCTTTAAACTGATTCAGTTCCAAATATCTACATTTTTGATGTCAAATCTTTGTACCTTTGTCAAATATTCGTTTATCAAGTTTGAAGCACTTTTAAATTGGCATTTAATGTTTTCCCACCAATATTGGATTTCCTTCTTTTGGGAATAATGAGATTTGAATTTATTAAAAATATTGTTCTAAAATCCGGCTTAAACAAAGAAATGTATCGCCTATGCATACCGCAGTTCTTTCAATTTGCACATGCTCAGTGTGAGAAAAGAGCGATTATAAATTCCCCCTTTTTATTTTGATATCACTTTAAAGTAATAAAACTTTCCACAATAAATGCTCTAGAAAATAGTGTTAATATTTAAAAAATCCACTAACTATTGAGTTTTTGTGGTTCCAACACACAGACGCTTTCAGGAGACTTCATTTTATATTATGTGTAGATGGATATAATTATCATACGAAATAAAATACTTGCTGCACAATACAGCATTCTTATCAACCACACAAATTTATCAAATGTCAGAAAAAGTTAGAGTGATAAATATTTGTTTTGAATACACATCAGCGGCAATTTAAGTTCAGGCAAGAGATCAAACAAAAATTTACAACCAAAAAAGAAAATTAATGTTCAAAAGTTTGGTTTCTTTTAACCTTGACAATGACCTTTCTTTCTCTTCGGAAGGTTGGGTGATTGGCTAACGTTTTAGCTGATTTGAATAATGCCATTACGAGTTGTTCGAAATAAGAGTTCAACGTACCATCCAAATCACAAAAATGCAAATGCTTTCCATTACGGCTTCCATTTAGGGTAGTGAAAAAGAATTCACATTACTTTTAAGTAATAAGAAACGCATTAAATTTTATAAATCCATCGCGTACTTATATGTTATAAATGACTGCTACCGAGTACCGAGTTTATATCTAGAAAAGAAGAATAAAATACAGAAAGATAAAAAGGTGAAAGTTTCTGAAACGCCGTTTTAGTTAAAACTAATACTGATGTTAAATTTATTACAGACTTAGAATTTTCCTTTCCTATATTTTATTGCATCGTAAATTTGAATTCATTTATAAAATTTGCAGTGGAATACTTTTTTTTATTATTCGTATAACTTTCCGTTTTTTTAATCATAAATTGTTTCATCAAATAATTTTTGTGAAATATCACAGATCTGAAATTCTGATATATTTTCTGAAATATTATGATATAAGATGATGAAGAACTTCAAAATATAAAATAATTTCATTGTAAAATAGGAAATATTCTGCAGAGTTCGAAAAAATAACAAATTGATAATTTTCTTGAAATATTTCTTTACAATTTTATGGAAATATATTTGAACACTAAGAATCTTTGATTCATTTTCTAATATTTTACTGCTTTAGAATGTAGTCAATATTTTGTTATTTATATCTTTAATAATCACAGCATTTTTTGAGAAGTTTTTTTATAGCATAATAAACATTATATATTTATAATTAAAATTGTTAATTTTCAAATATATTTGAAGAATTTTCAAAAAAACTTTAATTGATTTAGTTTATATTATTAATATATTATGTTAATAATATAAACTAAATCAATAAAAGTGTTTGTTAATGTTTATCTCTCTCTCTCTATCTCTCTATCTATCTATCTATATATAAAAATCATGATGTAGTTGTAATATGTAATGAAAAAGAAAATGTTGCGTCAACAAACAAATATACAGAAAGTTCAATTTCTTAAAGCTTTTAAAATCGTTTGCATTTTCAATTCAGTTTTAAAAACTTTCGAAAACCTAAACTAAATTGTTTTTGATTCATTTCACACATTAAAAAAATAGAAAAAGTTTGAATTTTTTTGCTACAAAAACACATTGGCTAGTGATCAAATTTATATTTAAAAAAATCAATTTTAAAACAAATATAAAAGAATTATCAAAATGGATTTCAATATCTCGAATAAAATGCTTTACATTGATTTAAATTTTATTTACTCTTCAATAAAGAATTAAAAAAACATTCTCTAGAAATGAAATTTAGTTTATTAAAAAGTTTAATGCGTAAAACGATACACAGAACTATTTAGTTATCTAAAAAAAGAAATCGTTTGCTCTAAATAGTTGAAAGCCACAACTAATCTCAAACACCAAAATTAAAACATTTGCCTTTGTTTCATGTTGTAAGGAAATTAAACAAACAAGTAATATATTTTTTTTCCTTTCCAGAAACAAGTCTTTTGGTAGTCATGAAATAAAAGTTTAAAAAAATACTGACAAAGTAAAATTTGTTGAAGCAAATGGCGTCAATAAATAAGAAACAGAATCAAGAGCAACCAAATGTATCTCATTTTCTTAACATCATTAAATGGCTTTTATACTCTTTCATTAAACCTAGCGCTGAAGAAAATTTAAAATCAAAATTATCTAGATAATCTTGTTTATCGTTATTGGTCTGAAGGTAAGAGACGATACATTAAGGTAAGAGACCATGATCCTTTACATTAGTGCAAGAAAAAAGTGCAATGACTGTCACTTGCTAATAGCTTTGTGATTTATGGAAGATCTGAATAAATTAGCTCGTAAAAAAGGATCTATTTAAAAAAAACAGTCATTAAAGAATCTTAATTAGTGTCTCGATAAAGAAGACATTGGAAGGAATAAAAAAATTAAGTTGTATTAGGACTTATGCAAAGTTTCCTGCTATGCGCATTTAACTTTTCATGGAATAGTTAATTTTTTTTCTAAACCTTATCATGAAGGAAAGAAAAGTTTTAAATATAGCGTCGCTCTAATATTATAATAAATAATGATAATAATATACTCGTAAAATAGAAATAATATATACTAAAAAAAACTAATACAAGATTGTGAGATTTCAGTTTACATATGCTGCTTATACTAATCACAAAATATATTTTATTTATATAATTTTAAGAATACATAAAAATGCTTCCCTAATCAATTTATATTCTATTATGTAAAACAGTTTTACAGATAACTCTAGTTGGAAGCAAAATGGCATTCATTTAGTTTTAACGATCGTTTGGCGACTTTATTGATAAAAATGAAAGATCCAGAATATTCAGGAATCTCTGCGATAGCCGCATTCAGATTTGAGCGTTGAGTTGCTTTAGAACTTTAGATACCTTGAACAGAACCTATTAAAATATATGAGCCAATAGAAATGATGGAGTCGAGCTCAAGAGAGTAATTTAGAGAATTCTCTCCGTGGAGTATTGATCTTCAGTGAATTATTTCTGTGCTTTTTAAGTTTCTATGGTTAAATGACATTTTGTTGCTTGTGTATAATTGATTTCTACAAAGATGGTTTTTGAATACTTTGTCTATGTTTTGTTATTGTGTTTTGTATTTTCTTGTATAATAAATTGTCGTTATACGGTATTGCTTCGATTTAACTTTTCACAGAGCACAATATGGATATAATTATTTCAATAAAAGGTTATTTCGATGATATATTATACCGATATTTTCTTACTTTCTCGCATATTAAGTATGCAAACAGAAATTACTATACTCAGAAATTATTATACTTATTAATTAAAAGAATTAAATAAAAAATTCAAGAGTACTAATAACCAAAAATAAGCTAAAATAATGTAGAGAAGGAAACCCATAAAAAGTTTAATTCAATTTATGTTATTAAAATTTAATTTTCTAAAAAAAATAGGAATTTTTATTTAACTTTTTATAAAAACACTTTCATATTAGCCAAAAAAATCTGAAACAGTAATGGAATTGGAATGTCAACTGCATGTCTTTAAGGCTTAATTTTTAAATATTTTGGAAAAAAGACTGTTATTTGAATATCGAACCCACTAAATTACCTCAGTGGTCCAAAATAAACTTGATTAAAACTACTAAATTGTTTTTCCAAATGTTTGTTCTGATTTCAATTATACATTATTATTATACTAATATCATTAGAAAGGATATGCGCTTAATCAATCACAACAACACAAAATATTAAATTAAAATTCCCTACAATTTATTTAATATCGGAGTATCAAACTTCATTGAGTCACCTACAACATGTAGGCCAAATTTCATGGCTAATTTCTATAATCAGTCTCCTCTGAAACTGCTAATTTTATTTTATTTTTTATGTCGATTGTTTAGCCTCAAAAGAACGCCAACTATAATTAAAGCCTGGCCCATATTCGTAAGTGATAAACTAGTTACAAAGTCTTATACTCATTATCCGAAAGTCCACTAAATCTTAATTTCAGAGAATATCTGCTATAACTTTGGAAATTAATTCTAAACTGGGCTGTCAGTTACATTGAAATGTGGGATAGTACATTTACAAGGTGGAAAAGAAGGCAGAAGTCATTCTCTTCGTCTGAACATGGGTTATCATTATATTTAAAGGAATCAGGAAACTTAAATAATCAGTCTCTCTGTCCCAAGAACTTATACTATTTTGACAATTTTAGTTTCATATCCTAACTTTTATGGCTGGTGAGGTCTAAATTCTTATGCCTTCTGTAAAGATTTAGTCCTCATCCACTCTCATTTATTAGAACAATATTGGAAAGCAATGATTGTATTCTATGTAAAGAAATTCACGTCAAAATTCATGACATTCCAATCACACAACTTATTTAAATAATTAGTATTTCATAAAAAAGTTGAAAACCGTGTTCAACGACCATTCGCCTCTGTCACTTTACTTTCAATAAATGACCTTTACTTTCAGTAAATATGACAAAATGAAACTTTTAGAGCCCCAACGTCAAAAATGGAACAATTTTACATATTTCCTATTAGTTATCTAACAAATAGTAAAGCATTAAGTTTATTGTATAAAAAATGGAAATTTGGTTTCTTTGATTATGAAAAGATGCTCATCAAATCTGGTTGACACTACAAAAAGAATTCTAGTAATATAGCGAATAAACAGCTGGTATCCGAAAGAAATAATATTCATAAAAACCGTGGTAAAGGTTACTTTTAGTGTGCCCCTTGACGCGCCAAAGATGCCAAGTCGCCAATAAAGATGGCGCACACTGTAAACAAACACTTTTATGGGTTAGTGACGGTTACGACTTTTCGAAATATAATGATTATTTTTTTAAATCGATAATCATTGTCTTTTTATTATTATTTTTCAGGCCCGGGCAGAATTTGTTAACTTAAAAAAACATCCTACGGCTTCGCTATGCCCGGGAGCAGGAAACTAGTAGCTTCGCTAGCACATTGAACGTAAAGAATGTGCGGATAGCATGAGCAGTAAGTAATAAATAATCGAGAAAGACAAAGATGCAAAAAGAATGGATAGAATAGGAAATTTTAAAGACATTATGTACAAACTTGAAGTATTTAATCCAATCACCCTTCATCCATTTCTCAGGTTCGAAATGCTTTTTTTTCCATCCCATTCACCTGTCATCCACTCTTGAATAATTGCCGACATAATAACTAGCGAAGAAAACAAACGATAGAGCTGTGAAAGAATGACGAGAAATGCGAATAATTCTATTGCAGACGGTTTTTAAAGAAAGAAACCAGAAGACTTCGTAAAGAAATAAAGCAGACGATTTTGTGAAATTGCATACTGACATTTAAAACGAGTAAAGGAATAAATATTTTATATTCGCATAAAAAATATAAATGAAGCTTCTTATTAATTATACAAAAAAATCTTAATCATAATACAGATCAAAAATAAAATATTTCATTGATATTATTTTTAATTTAAGTTTTCAGAAAAGAGTTGAAGGTCATGCACAACTCAACCATTGTAGGAAAAAGTAAACAAACATCATTAGGGTTACTACAAGAGCTTTGTATTGGGTTGCCATATTGGCGACACATTCGGGGGGCACACTAATGACCATTTTAACCAAAACCGTTTCCTGTGACTCATAAATAAGAAATCAACCAAAGAAAAGAAACTCTTTTCAACAATTTCTCTCTCATAAATTATTTCTATAATTTCATTTAAGCTTTATATCTAAAGAATCAGTCCTCATAAGATATAAAATTTCTCATTATAGGAATGTAAACCTGTAACCCTAGAAGAATGTAAACCTCTAAATACATTTTCAGTGATTGCTTTCGGCTCGCATCTAACTTCTTTTTCGATAGGTACAAAACCGTTATTACTCTGAGTAAACTAACTGAAATTTTAGCAAAGTTGGTAGGGAAATTTTACATCGAGGAGGCATAAAGCTGGTAGCAATTTAATTTATATTATAAAGTCAATGTGCGCATTACTAGAGCAATCAAATTAATACGTTAAATATTAAAATCAAAACTCAAATCCAACTAAAACATTACCAGACCTTGGTCAATTCATTCGAATCATTCATCCCTTCTGTCTAACATTTAAACGAACTAAAAATAACCATCTTAAAATGGTGAAGCAACCAACCATTTTCACTAAGCTGACTTCTGCTTCTGCCTCGACCGAAGAACTTATACCACTTCCCATATTCCATCTCAAAAATACTTACAAGAGGCGAGTGTAAATAGTAAACAACTATGCATTGCAGTTGCTGCCAACCACAAATCCCGAAAGATGCAAAAAGGTCGAGTTCGAATCAGTTCTTTTACTTGAAATCATGTCGCGGAGTTGGAAAAAACTTTAGGACACCATAGAAATTCGGATTCGAAATATATTTCTGTATGGATGTTTTCCAAATTTCCAACAAAAACAAAACTTTGACATAGCCGTTAAATACAGAACTCTTGTTTTTCCTAAAACTTATCCAACCAATCATAAAGCTCTATTTTTATTGTATAAGGAACATTCGAAATAGTGATATCCGCTTTGCTACGGAAGGAGGTTTGCAGTACCTTCTGAGGATATGGACTCCAGAGAACCCGAGGGCAGAAATCTGACTTCTAGCTCGTATAAAGATTGTTGTTGTTGTTTCTAATGGCACTTGCCTATGGACAAGCTCGCTGCTGGACCCAGCAGCAGATTTAAGCCGAGTGAAGCGTCTCTTGTTTCAAGTAGCGCCAACTAGGGCCAAGAGTACGACTTTTGCTACACACTCATCTCATTCGCTTGCACAACCCCTTTTTACAGGGGGGCACATTCACACATCTCACAGATAGTACACAGAATAACAACCATGCCCGAACCAGGACTCGAACCCGGGACCTCCTGAACACGAGGCAGACGCGCTACCCCTGTGCCAGCAAGCCGGCTCGTATGAAGATGACACACACATATCACATTCGCTTGCACAGTCCCTTTTTACAGGAGGGGGGGGGGTTGCATTCATACACCACACAAATAGAACACAAAAGACGCCGGCGTTCTGGCCCAAAGTATCGCATCTTCCTCGTGATCAGGACATCCCGGGTTCGAGTCCCAGTCAGGGCATGGTTGTTCTTCTGGAAAGTTTCCCTCTACGCTACAAATGGAACAGAACGAATGTTATTTTCTTCAATGGGCAGGGCCCATTCCCGACACAGATACACAGATTCCATCTAGCCAACTATCCTTGCTGTGGCTGTGGGGAAATAGGATCTCAAAACCACTATGTCACAGAATGCCTACTCACTCTGTCATGGAACATGAGAAAGCCAGAAAGAAGTCTCGAAAAAGAATGGTACAGGAGAGTTGCATCAAACACCCTTTCACGCGACAAGATCCACTCCATAGTAAATCCCATTCATAGATACCAAGACCTCTTCAAGACCGCACAATAGCTGAGACCAGAATTCCCTTTGTGAAAATCAACCAAAATTATAACTTAAAAAGTGCAGATCTCATGATGGAAATCAAGACCCTAGGATCCAGACGGGAGCTGCATATTTCTGATTCTACAGTGATTGTTTATATGTCATACAGATATTCACAATTTAAATTGTCAATTCTTTTCCCTTTTCAGTTGGTAATCTAATTTCATTGTAAGTTCAACCCACAGTCACCATTTGTTTAAGTATTCTTGTCCCCTCTATCCAGTTATAACTTCAGCAAAAAATTGAATAGATTCGCGTAGGAGTTTGATGGCATTCTCTTCGGAGATTACTGGTTGTCTCTTTCTTTCCTTTAACTATTTTTTTCCTTTTCCTTTTTTTTTCATTCTTGTGCTCATCCAACTGGTTAGATAAGTTAGCGTTATAGGCACCGGGGGCACAGGGTGGTGTTATATTATGTGTACTATCTGTGAGGTGTGTCACTGTGCCCCCCTGTAAAAAGGAACTGCGCAAGCGAATGTGATGAGTGTGTAGCTAAGTCGTACTCTTGGCCCTAGTTGGCACTACTGGTAAACAAGAGACGCTCATTCGGCTTAAAATCGCTGACGGCAGTAGCGTGCTTACCCATGGCAAGTACCATTAGTAACGACAACAACACAGAACAACCATGCCCTGACCAGAACTCGAACCCGGGACGTCCAGATCAGGAGGAAGACGAGTTACTTTTCTGCCACGACCCCGGCATTCAAAATAGTGTTTCATTTAATTGTGATAATATAAAGTTAATCGTAATAGGTTGACACTGGTAAGGAAATGCTAATAATATAGAGAATGAGCAGCTGGTCGTCGGAAGCGATAGTATTTATAAAAATATTCACCTGTGACTCATAAATGAGAAATAAATCAAGCAAACCTGAGCATCTCTTTTCAGAAAATATATTAGCATACGTTACTTCAATATTTACGTTAAAACTTTCTATCTAATGAATCATTCTGATTTTTTTTATCATAAAAACACCGTCTTTGCACAAACATCATGCAGCGTAGTTCCATTGTTAATAAGGATGTTTGGCACGAGTCGAGTCCCTCGAGCGCAAATAAGAACTCTTCCGCAAAAGTTACTCTCCTATAAATTCCGGTAATAAAAGTATCGTATCAAAGGAAAGGCTGCAGGGAGATATATTCGTCATCTTTGGATCCCCCCTGGTGCACTTTATTCACGTAAGATTCCGAAATACTCGAATGATCTACGTTTCCCCTCGGGACTTACCGCCTGATAAATATGTCGAATGTGCTCCCAGGTTGCCCTGGCGATTCTTTTCCCGCGATCTTCTTTTGTGTTGTGAGCATTTCATCTCTTCTCCTCTATTCATGGGCCACAAATAATGGAAGACGACGAAGTCATTGAACTTAATTATTGGAAAAGGAGCCTTTATGGTTGTTTATACTGATGGAAAATGTTGCGAGAAAGCCAATGAGATAAAGATTGTAACAATTTTGCCGGATAGATTTTTTTTTATATATAATTTTCAGTTTGTATTGAGAGTGATATCTATATATAAAAAAATTTGAAAGGTTGCAAATGTAAATGGATTTTGGTTTTTAAAGATTGTTTCAAACAAATGTGAAAATGTAAGGTGACCAAGGACCTTTAAAAGACCGTTTTGCAATTTTTACCTTAGCAATCTGAAA
>JAOUZG010037308.1:2141354-2153444 GCA_026289955.1 Argiope argentata
GGCCAAAATTGAATTTAGCACACAGAGATTAATTTAAGTTTTATTGGTTTGAATGGCCGTACTTTGTCGTTGTTGTTATTACTGTTGTTACTAATGGCACTTTCCATGGACAAGCATGATGATGTATCAGTAAAATTAAGCCGAAATGAGCGAAAAGGAAAAATATAAACAATGTATTATCTCGTTTTGATGAATATCAACTTGAGCCATTATTTTCCAATGGATTTTAAAACCCACCGCACTTTTGTGCCTGCATTAGGATGGGCTCATTTCGACAAAATAGGGGCGTCAAAAAGCACGAGAGGTTTACATTTGACAATAAAGCAAATTCCAGAAGTGATGCATATTCTTCGGTATGTCACCCCTTTTTGAGACAAGAAGTGAAGGACATAGTGAAAAGTGATCACCTCAGAATACTGAAACGAAAAATAATTTCATTTAACAATAATGCTTTTTGTTCCATTAGATATTGTATTCTTTTCATGCCAAAGGATTATACCTTCTGGTGTTGCTGTTACTTATGGCATTTGGACAAGCCTCGCGGACACATCAGCAGACTTTAAGCCGAATATATGCGTCTCTTTTGAAGTAGCGTCAACTAGGCCCAAGGGTTCGACTTTAACTATACAAATATCAATTCGCTTGCACAATCTCTTTTTACAAAGACAAACACCTCCCAGATAGAAGAACATGCTCTAACCGGGACTCGAACCCGGGAAGCCCATATCAGGGGGAAATTTGCTTTGCCGTATTACTATATAGTATTAAAATTTTCTTATTGTTATGAAATCCTCCAGATATTAAGAAATTGAAAAATGGATAATTATAAAGACACTTTATTCCGCAATAAAAATCAGAGTGCAAGTAACAACACATAGTCAAAATGAATATAAAACAGAACAAAATGAATATAAACAAATGAATGTAATACAGTATTTCAGAAATATATACCATACTAAAAAGGGTTGTGACATGTGAGTAGCTAAGTCGTACTCTTGGTCCTAGATGACGTTGCGTGTAAAACAAGAGACGTATATCTCCAGCCTAAAATCTGCTGATGTATCAGCGGTGCTTGTTCATGGCAAGTGCCATAAGTAACAACAACAGCAACAAAATATCTGTAAACTGTGTTTTATATTATGGAACTTATTGTGCATCTAGTATGACATATTTGATTTTTTTTTGTTTCATTTTCAAATCAGGGGCTTTAATTTGCTATTTAAACTCTTTTTATTTGGATAATTTCATAAAATTGCTTTTAATTCAATTATTAAAAAATTGATATAGTTTTATTTAAAAAAATTGATATGTATTTAATATTTTGGTATCCCTTTTATTTGAATGCTGACGACTGATACACTAATATTAAGAAAAGTAAAATGTTCTTAAACACCAGTGTATAAGATATTCGAATTTCGTTCATAATTCTTCTGTTTTCTATTTCCTTTTTTCCATGTTCTCGAAGAGAGTTTCACCTGGAATTTTCCTTACTTTACCCAATTCTTGTTCAAGAGGAAGTTACTCTACCAAACTTGTTCAAGAGGAAGTTACTCTACCAAACTTGTTCAAGAGGAAGTTACTCTACCAAACCTGTTCAAGAGGAAGTTACTCTACCAAACTTCTTCAAGAGGAAGTTTCTCTACCAATTTTGTTCAAGAGGATGCTTGTACAGCTCATGTAAAAGGAATACACCTGCGATGGTCCTGGAGGTCTACTCTGGAATTGCAATCCCAATTACTTTGTTCTTTCATCTTGTTGAATGTGGACCAAGAACAATTACGTTGTTCTTTCATGTGTTGACTTAATACTTAGAGTTGGTGCTTCTATTAAACATGTTATTTGTCGGAAATGTTTGCCTTGTAATTCATGACGAAAGAGTAAAATTTGGAATGACATTGAATTCTGTGTTATTACAAACCATTAGATATGCCATCAATTCTTCTTAATTTCTTCAGCTATTATTTTAGTTAAATTAATTTGAATTTTTGCATGTCGTAACGTAAAGAGGCATGTACAAACCCGAATTATTCAAATAAAAGTAGGAAACTCCTGTTTCTTTTAGTTCAGTTAAGTTATACAAGGTGCGTCTGAAAAGTTCAGTGAACGGAAGCAAAAGCAACGTGAGTGAAAAATGCGTCCACGTGCATGCGCATAGAGAGATCTATGGAGAGACACCACGTAGCAAGTAGCGCAATAAAACAATTCATATTGATCTGATACGACCAGTTGAACGGCGTGTGTGCGAAAACTCTCGCCAAATTGAAATGGATCAACCGATTAACATGAAAATCTGTGACTAACTCGGAAAAACAGCCACAGAAACGCACGCAAAGTTGGAGAAGGAGTACGAAACAGACTTAGTAAGACGAAAATGCGTTTGAGACTGGTTCAAACGTTTTCGGGAGGGAAAGGAAACCATAAGAAAAAAAACCCAAAGAAAACCCAAACATCGAATGAGTGATATAGACAGAGACAGTCCACTATTTTCGCGCTACTTAACACGTTGCGTCTCTCCTTAAGTCTCCTTCTGCGCATGTTTTTCACTCGCGTTGCTTTTGAGATATCCATCCATTCACCAAACGGTTTAGACTCACCTGGTACGAGAGCAAATAAAAAAACTTTGCGACTATTTTTTATTCACCAAAAACAGGCCCCTGCAAGTCTTTACAAATATACGTAGTGTACTACGTACCCTGCATTATTTCTCCACATAGTCACCAAACTGGTTCAGATATTTTTCCCATCGCAGTACTAAATTAGAGATCCCCCAGTGGTAGAATTCCTCCGGCTGCCTGTGGAACCACCGTCGGACCACGTTCTTGGCATCTTCACAACATGCGAATCTCTGTCCTGCCAGAAACGTCTTCAGTGAACCGAAAAAGTGAAAATCACTAGGGGCGAGGTCTAAACTGTAAGGTGGGTGCTCCAGATTCTCACAGTGAAATTACTGGTACGATCTGGACTGCCACATGAGGCCTTGCATTGTCGTGGAGGATAACCACGTTGTCCACATTGCGAATCCCTCTGCTCTTCTTTCTGATGGCCTCCCGAAGACGAGTCAGTGTGGAACAATAACTCTTGGCAATGAGGGTTACACCTCGTTTCATGAAATCCAGCAGGAGTGGTCCACGTCCAGAAGACCACTAACATCACTTTCCCAACAAATGGCGCTGAACGGATTTTTTTTGTCGCAGGCGAACTTGTGATCATAAAGGACAAAATACGTTTGTCCCTTGCTCCAGAGAAAGCTAATAACACTTGCTGCTTCATAAGCTGCTGACGTCTGAAAATCAGCCACGATCTCAAATGACTGATAGCAGCGCCGCTTATCGAAGCAAAAAGGCAGATACGGCTGGTACGGTTCAAAGAACGTTCACTGTTGGGAATGTATATGATCGCTATGTATTCACAGCCTTTTGTTGGATTTAAAAAAATAGGCGTGAAGACTTTTTGATTTTCCCTCGTATTAACATTCCGTTTTAAGGTATCACTACTGCTATTTTTAGATGGACGTCATAAATTTGAATCATAGTCAGAGGGCAAGGATGGCACTACAGCTAGAACTTCTCCCTTCTCCGAATTTCCAGGCCACACCAGCAGGAGAACGTTTGGCTTGACTCATTAATTGTTCACTAAACCCGCTTACATGACTGTCCTCGATGGAATCGAGTCCCTAATCTGAAACCAACCGATTTCAAAACTTTACCCCCATTGCCGAAATAAACCATTAGAGAGTGATTTTTTTTACAATGAAGCGCAATTTGAAAGCTACTTTACACAGTTCGTGTAAACCATGCATTCATATTGCGTCAATTTTTTCAAATTAATGTCTTTATTCAAACATTTTAACCCCTTAACCGGTTTAATTTCCATACTATCTAATAAGATGACACATTCTATTTTGGGAATATTTTCTTATTTTTTATTCAAATGGAAATACATGGAATACGTGGCTTATCTACGTATTCGAAGTCATCTTACTATCGATTTAGAATTGTTATGAATGATTTATTTTTTGTTTACAAATATCAACATTCGATAAATCGATGCACGTACAGTGTACGGGCAAACCGGTTAAGGGGTTAAAGAATATTTTGTATTTAAAAACGGAACACTAGAGTCATAATAGTATACATTTTCCAGACGATTGTTTATAAGAAATAATTTATAGAAACACAGTAAATCTAAAACTACAAACTCCAACCAGATTTTCTACGGTGAAACCGATCATCATGAAACGAAACGAAAGATATTTTTACCACCTTTTTATCCAAAATGATGGATTTTATTTTTATGCTTTGCGAAGCATATAATGTTCTCTCGTTTTAGCTTAATTGATCCTAATGAAAGCAGGATCAATTTAACTAAAACCAGAATTAATTTTCTTTTTCATGAAATTTAAAGGTTATTAAATGAAGGGAAATGTAACTTCCACTTCATTTTTCTGTTTAATTAGAAATAAGAAAGGGGAATATTTAGATCTTCGTATTACTTCATGATGCAACTAATTTTGTAATGAGACTTTTTTATAATTGTTAAGAAAATTTGAATAAGAAATTATTGACTCATCAGTTTTTGTGTTTAGGATTAAGATACAATGGGTATGAGGTATCCAGTATGCAAATATAGTTATTTTCTTTTGCTCTTTAAGTTTTTGGAAAACATTTTGAAATGATTATTTCAGTGATGGCGAATGTATTGTGAATGCTAAATAATAGCTAATGTTTAATGTATAGTTTTTGCCACATTTTCATACCAAGTTTTATTTTTCGTATTTTGCATGATATTTTCTGCGGTAATTTTAATTAAATCTGAAATTTGGTGAGTTAAAATTTGCGGATTATTTCAAGCGTAAGGCTACAACACATTGCATTCCTATTGTACTCCGTTTTTTAAAATTAATTTTCAAAATACATCAGTCATTTTTGGGAAGCCCGATATATATGAGGAGATTTTGAATTTTAAAAAAGTCAATTTTTAGCTGAGGTTATTTTAAGTTGCTCTCAGGTACAGAAGAGTATCTTAATAGGGACCAACTTTGAAATTAACCTCACTTTTATAAAGATAGGAAGAGTATTCGATCTCTGCGTATTTAAATCTTTACAGGTCCCCTTCATGGAAGAACAAAAAGGTTTTCAACCGACATGCTTTTGGACATAAAGTCAAGACTAGCTCTATACTATCCGTGTTTTGTATATATTGTACCAAGAAAATTAATACTGCTTTAGGTATAAAGTTAAGGCATAGCATTAGACCGTGTGAAGCGATACGGTAAGTAATCATGTTGGCTCCATAATTTCATTGATCCGTAAAGCGATTCTATTTCTTATTCCAAGAAACATTGAAGTCGAAGCCAATCGAACGCTTTCGAGTGCTTATGGTAATATTTCTCTTAGTGAATGAATATGAATAAAGGTAGCAATTTTATGAGTGGTTACTCCATTTCAGTTCGAATGTCCAGTCACCAAAGGTTTTATTCTGCATTTGGAGAGATGGGCTTGCTGTGGCAGATAATTATTAATTATTGTGAGGACAGCTGAACTATGCTGGCGTCTTGGAACAGAGGTAGCAAGTCTTCCTCGTGATCTGGGCGTCCTGGGTTCGAGTCCTGGTTAGGGCATGGCTGTTCTTCTGCGTTTCATCTGTAAGGTGAGTGAATGTGACATTCCTCTGTAAAATGGAGATGTGAAAGTGAACGTGATTAGTGTGTAACTAAAGTTGCTCTCTTGGCCCTGGTTGGTGCTACTTCAAACAAAGAGACTCCTATTTCGGTTTATATATGTTGATGCATCTGAGGGCTTGTCCATGGCAAGTGCTATTAGTAACAACAACAACACAGCAGAGCTACAGTGAAACTTGTCCAATATGAGGGTTTCAAATCAAAGTAAATCGTATGATCATCGGTGAGAAACTTCAATGATCACTCCAAGATTTTACAGCTGCTCCTTTATTCATTTTGCTACAGCAGCACGACACATTAAACAGAAATTAATAAAACGAAATAAAACTATGTACAGTTACAACTTTCCAATCACTGAATTGGACATTCAGATCCGCATTTCTACCAAAGACCTCTTTTTCTTTTTTCCGACCAACATGTCTGACCTCTCTCCTCGTTTTTTCTTTTTTGAGTTGAGTTGCCCCAGCTGCTTCTCGTTATCTTTTTTTCCTACTGTTGCCACACACGACAAACAATCTGACTTGGGAACTTTACTACTACTAACAATAAGTGAGACCATTGCATAGTGTTTAGTATCGAAGGCAACTGGTACTTGTGAGTCAAACATTGAAGGATAAAGGATGACAATGCCAAGAGACAGACAAAAAGTTTATCCTTCAGCATGAATATGACACATATCCCACACATGTATACACACAGCACATATCTCAAGACCATTCATTTCACACTCGGAAATACAAAATAGGAATATTTTACGACATTATCCGTACACTGTGCCTTCCTATTACAACTTGCTTCTTTCGATGGCTCAAGGGCTGGCTAATTTCCTTTTTTCTATGATATAGTCCAAACAATGGATCAATTTGTGGATCACTTCAGGAGGTGCATCATGTTTTCGAAATGGTATCTGACCACTACCAAAAATGATTCTAAAAAGTAGTACCAAGTGCCAGACAGTATTTTAATCACGAATAGACTTAAAATATGTTGTTGTTGTTACTTATGGCACTTGCTATGTACAAGCCCCCTGCTGATACAGCATCAGATTTAAGCCGAATGCCGTGTCTCTTGTTTTTTGAAGTAGCGCCAACTAGGGTCAAGAGTAAAACTTACCTACACACTCTCCACATTTGCTTGCACAACCCCTTTTTGAAGGGGGGAACAGTCACACATCTCACAGATAGCACTCAGAAGAACAACCATTCCGAACCGGGACTCGAACCCGGGTCTCCCAGAACGCGAGGAAGACGCGCTATATCTGTACTAGAAAGCCGACGGGACAAATTATTGCCTGATTATCTATTCGCGATTGAAAATACTGTATGTCACTTGGTACTACTTTTTTTAAGGAAAAAAGTCTCAAACCAACTAAAGCCAAGTCGTACATTTATTTACTAAACCTTCCAGATGATATTTCCTTATTTTATGATGACCTTCCTGATTTTATGATGAGAAAGATTATAGACACATCTGTTAAAACTTGTCTCATATTATTTAAGTTCTAAAATAAAGACACGTATCTCTTAGTATTCGGAGACAAAACATATAACTAAAATTTAGATTCATTATAATGAATTGGAATCCATACATTGTTACAGAAAAAAAATGTTCAAAAATTAAATAACTTATCAACAACATTTCCCAAACTAGATCTTATCCTCTTCACAAACAATTACGAGAAATCACTTCTAATGAGCTAACCTTAACCACTCAAAATATTAAAATAATAAATGAGATTAATTAAATTCATTCAGGAAGTATAGCTGCAGGTCTCATACTTTCTGTCAGCTAGTTCCGAAATGCTTCAGCTGTTATTTAATACAATATGGCCTTCTCTATTTTCATACAAACTTTAACTCTCGAGGATTTTCTGAGAACACAGCACTTAAACTCGAACTACAAAACTTTAATTAATTAATATCGAGTATCTCGGGTATTTATTTTGAACAGGAACCTCTCAGACAAATCCTCCGCTTGAAAGCTGGGTATTTGTCTCAATCAATTCAGGTCCCGTGTAGAATTAGGGACTTGTTAACAAATGATATCCGGTGAATTGCAAACCCTCGTCGGTGGCTATCGCCCTTTATAATTTGTTGCGTGTCATTTTCGTTTGAGGCAATAATAGGGTTAGTGGTGCAAGTTCAATATTTCTGTTTTCCAGGAATGAGTGATATTGGGAAAAAAACCATATACACCTCGCACGCGTCAAAAATGTCACTTACTACGCACACTAGATTAATCAATAAAAGAGAAATAAATTATGCAATGTGAAAAGGTAATAATCAAATTAATCTTTTACCTTTACCTCTATCTATATTAATAATAAATCCCTCTCTTTCTTTTTCTCTCTTTGTGAGTGTGAAAGTATGTGTATGTATGTGTGCGCGCGAGTGTTATTGTGCGTGTGAGAGTGTATGATTGTGTGCATAAGTGTATGAGTGTATGAGTTTGAGCGTTTGTGTGTGTATGAGTCTGTGTGTGAGAGAGTTTATGAGAGTATATATATGTGTGAGTGTGTGTGAGAGTTTATGAGAGTATATATATGTGTGTGAGTGTGTGTGAGGGTGTATGAGTGTGAGGATTTGTGTGTGTATGAGCCTGTGTATGGGAGAGAGTATGAATGTGAGTGTTTGTGTGAGTGTGTGTGTGAGAGAGAGAGTATATGAGTGTACGTGCATGACTGTATATGTATGTGTGTGAAAGAGAATGTATGAGGGTGAGTGTATGAGTGTGTGTGGGACAGAGAGTATGAGTGTTAGTGTTTGTGTGAATGTATGAGTGTATAGAAGAGAGAGTGTATGAGTATGAATGAGAGAGAGTGCATGAGTGTGTGTGTGTGTGTGAGAGAGAGAGAGATTATATATGTGTGTGTGCGAGTATGTGTGAGAGAGTATGTGTATGTGTGATGCTTGAGTGTATGAGTGTGTGAAAGAGTATGTGTGTGTGTAATGCGTTAGTGTATGAGTGTGAGAGGAAATATGAGTGTATGTTTTTTGGCACTCGATCATTGATCTGTAGCTATCAAATTTATCACAACTATCAATAGATCTTAAAGGGTGGGTATGTGCGAGTGGGAATTATTTTTTTGAAATTACAACTAAAATTTCAATGAATAAAAATTAAGCTGAGTTTTTGCATTTTACAGCGATAACTTTCAAAAATTTTATTTCAGAAACCAATCTATTATTTAAACCGTCTTGAAATTTGAAAGTTTATTTTTAATAATTCTAATTTAAAATTCATGCAAAGGTTTTCTGAATTTTAATAAAATTTTCTTGAATTTCTAGTGTTCAGTTTTAAGCAATAGATTACATTATTGTCATGAAATTCAAACCATTTTCATCGTTTAGTCAAATATTTGACGGCAGGATTTAAAGATGATTTTTTAACAACTATTTTTATGTGAAGCACAACCAACAAATGTTCAATTCTTTAAGAGATATGGTTCAACTATTATACACATCAAAAATTGAGGCACCCAAATAGCTTTAATATTTTTCAAAATCTAATATTAGTTTCCACTCTCTCTCTCTATATATATCTTGTTCGATTATTCAATCGTTAATAAAACATTTTTTTTATCTCTGAAGTTCAAATGCATTTTTTAAAACTAGTAGTGGATGACATTTGATGTGAATACAGTTTTTTCAAATATTAATTCATTGATTAAATTAAATTTATTTTTAATACCTTAAATCAAGTTTTAGTAGTTTTCAATGAAAATTAAAATCAACAAGCATTTGCATCTCAATCTGTAAAATGCGAGGATTTCAGTATTTGTCACATGAAAGTGACGAATGCAAGTTCAAATCTTACGAAAATCAATAATTTTTTGATAAATTATCTATATTAACTATCGTTTTTTAATAGAAAGTAAATAAAATATTTTTTTTTCTTTCCCGACCTAAGTAAGAATTAACATTTTTTTATATTACTTGTTTTTATCAAGCTCTATAGATGATATAACTATTACATTCACTGTTACTTGTGAAGATTACTGTACTTTTCTACGTTACGTATACGAGAAAGTAAAAAAAAACGTGAATAGAAATTTTCAGATTATTAAATAATATAACATTAAATTTTTTAGAAATTGTTTTAAGTACATTAAAAACAATATAAATTCACTGTAACTTCTGAACAATTGCGTATATATTGTGTAAATTTTAAAAAATATTTTATTTAAAATAGCGTTGAATGTAGTTTAAAATAGGAATAAGAAGTCAGAAACTGATGAATATCGAATCCCACTTTGAATTTAGCTACTTTTCTGTTAACCGGGCGGTAGGAAAAAATATCGCCAAATATAATAAAATACAACCAAATTTCAAACAGTGATTTTAAGCGAAAAATCTCCAAATAATGTAGAATTCCATCAAATTTCTAACAGTGATATTAAAGCGAAAAATAGCTAAATATTGTAGAATTCCGGCAAATTTCTAACAGTGATATTAAAGCGAAAAATAGCCACATAATGTAGGATTTTATCAAATTTCTAACAGAGATATAAAAGCAAAAAATCGCCAAATATCGTAAAATTACGCCAAATTTCTAACAGATATTAAAGTGAAAAATCGTTAAATATTGCAGAATTCCACTGAATTTCTAACAGTGATATTAAAGCCAAAAATTGCCAAATATTTTAGAATTCCATGAAATTTCTATCTAAGATATTAAATAAAAAAATCGCCAAATATTGTAGAATTCCACCAGATCCTAACAGATATTAAAGCAAACTATCACCAAATAATGTAGGATTCCACCAAATTTCTAACAGTGATATTAAAGCGAAAAATCCCCAAATAATGTAGAATTCCATCGAATTCCTAACAGATATTAAAGTGAAAAATCGCCAAATACTGTAGAATTCCACTAGATTTCTAACATTGATACTAAAACGAAAAATAACCAAATATTGTAGAATTCCACCGAATTTCAAACAGGGATATTAAAGCGAAAAATTGCCAAAGAATGTAGAATTCCACCAAATTTCTAACAGAGATATTAAAGCGAAAAATTACCAAATATTGTAGAATTCCACTTATTTTCTAACAGAGATATTAAAGCGAAAAATCACCAAATAATGCAGAATTCCACAAAATTTCTAACATATATTAAAGGGGAAAATTGCCAAATACTGTATAATTCCACTAGATTTCCAACAGTGATATTAAAGCAAAATATCGTCAAATAATGTAGGATTACACCAAATTTCTAACAATGATATTAAATCGGAAAACTGCCAAATATTGTAGAATTTCGCCAAATTTCTTTGGCGATTTCTCAATGGAGCCTGGCAAATGAAAAAGTAACCTGAATATGTTATAAAAAATGGAATTCTTCAACAAAAAATACTTTTATGCTGTTTTAAGATGAAAAGAGCATATTTTTTCACTAAATACTATAATTTATGTAAGTTTTATTTTAATAAGAAAAAACATCTTCACTTAAGACTCAAATTTTGCAGACTTTTGCTGTTAGAAAGATCGAAACTGTTCTCAAAATAATTAAGAATTTAGAATTCAACTGATATCAGCTGAATTCGAGATTATACGGTTTTGTTGGAATAAATAATTTCATTTATCCAAATTAAAGAATAAGCAACAATAAATTAAAGTTAAATAATGAAAAGAAACATTCTATGACCATAACCAGATTAACTTGAAAAAGAAAACTGACAAGTACTGACTGCTTCAGTTATTTTTTATTATTTCTAAAAAAAGTTTATATAATTTTTCCATCTGGTGCTGCTTTTAGATTTAAACATGACTTAAGCCACTGTGGTTCGAAACCATTTTGATGACGACTTGTCGCAGCTCAACTAAAGACTCGGTATTATTCCTTTCCACAGCCGGGATGAGATTTAGATTTTAATTAACAAGAGCTTAGGACTGGAGATCGAGGAGATTACGATCCTTTCGGAATCGATGGACATTGGTCAAAGGGTTTCCTGGAGCTGGAAGTGAGAGAGGGGGGGATTCGGTCATTTTCGTGTAAGGGATAAAAGAAATCTAATTTTTCGGGCGGTTTCTGTTAAGAGTTAATGCATCAGAAAAAGTTAACTAGCTATTACGGCTAATAGTAGGTTCACTGCCGAATCAATGCTAG
Source organism: Argiope argentata (assembly GCA_026289955.1). NCBI lineage: Eukaryota > Metazoa > Arthropoda > Arachnida > Araneae > Araneidae > Argiope > Argiope argentata. Next base: position 2,153,143 of record JAOUZG010037308.1, read on the forward strand.
TCTTTAACTATCTAAGACTGAGGCTTCTTTTTGGAAGTTTTCCCAGTGGTATATCTATTTGGCCGTCTTTAGTTTACCATTTTTATAGATTTGGTTATAAATATTTTAACAAAGTTAAAATCGATTTATTTTGAAGAAAGTATATGAATGTATCCAACAATTTTTTCTGAAATTTGTGGACAGAATGCTAAACCAATTGTAAGGGTGTCATTTAACGAACAGTTTATCCATAGTCACATGACCATGCATCAACTGTTCGTTATCTTATGCTGCGTTGAGAGGCTCTCAATTTTCTAGTGTGT
>JAOUZG010037308.1:2171692-2186994 GCA_026289955.1 Argiope argentata
GCCTGAAACTTCAATTAACTGATTGAACTGACTTCATTAACGGTTTACTTACTGAAACTTCAATTAACTGATTGAACTGACTTCATTAACTGACAACTGACTACAATTTCAATTTGTTTTTGTGTTTGCGCGTGATTTCGTGTTTAATGATAAACTATATTTTTTCTCTTTCTGCATATGAAAACAGGGGATAACAGCCTTTGTTGCTATTCATCCCAATACCTTACTTCTTTCAAGAATAAAAAATATAATTTAGCTTGCACGAGCACGTGGTGCTGGGCCGATCAAGAAATGATGTTCTGACATGATGCATTGAAATATGCATAGCAGATTTCGTTTTAATCTTTTTTAAATTGTTATATTCATATTGAATCATAGCGTAGACAGGACAGAATCATGTATGGAATAACATATGTCAAATGGCATCCACGGCCTTGCTTGCACATATGCACTCTTTTTTCAAATTTTTCCATGACCATTTTGCACAAATGTGGTTGAAATTCGTTGATGCAGAATTGAATTTGTTCCTTCAACGAACGTGTGCTTGTTGTATTTTTGACATAGAACTGGACTTCAAACAACCCCTTTAAAAAATCCTGCAGTGTTAAATCACACTATCTAGTAGGCCGATTCTCGAATTTTCGAAATGTAGCATCCAGACTTCTATTACTTTATAAATATTGTTCGACAATGAAAATACAATGTTTTACAGGGCAACGCTCCATTTTTAAAAATCGTAAGCTATCATCTGTCAAATGGTTTTTTAATAAGGTTTCCATCAATTTAATATACATTAAAGCATAACATATAAGTGCAACTGGGCTGCAAATTAATTTTTTTTTACAAACGTGCTAATACATTTGTTTCGTGCTGATCTTGAGGGAGAATAAATGTAGTTGCAACTATTTTTCATAAGTTTTATTATCAAATATATTTTTTTGTGTTTTAAGATTAACCCGAGACTCTAAATCTTTTTAATCATCTTGTTTAATTTTGGAATATGCTACAACATTTTGAAAAACAGATAACCGTCGGTGTCCTAGCATAGGGGGAGGGCGTCTTCCCCCTGATCCGGGCATTTCACGTTCGAGTTGCAGTTCTGGCATGATTGTTCTTCTGTACGCTATCTGTAAGGAGAGTAAGTGTGCTCCCCCCTATAAAAGGGGCTGTTCAAACGGATGTGATGAGTGAGTATCAAAGTCGTACTCTTGGTCCTTGTTGGCGCTACTACAAAACAAGAGACGCTACTTAGGCTTAAATCGCTTACTACCACAGCGAGCTTGTACATGGCAAGTGATATAGATAATATAGATAACCATCGGAAAGGGCAACTGTCACTTATGTTTAAAATTCCGTATTTTAGGACGTTTGATACTCGATTACAGATTTAACAAAAGAAGACCGTTATGCAAACGGCTGCATTGAGCGGAAATTAGTTTAGAAACTAAGAATCTTAGATACAGATATTAAAACCTTGCATCTATACCCCGTTAGCCGCATCTGACCGAAAACGTTTCTGTGATAAAACCTTTTAATATGATGACAATAAGTTTTAATTCGTTTTTTTTAAGTACTTTTAGAAATGAATACTATTTTCATCAAAATCGTGGTATTTTAATCATACAAGATTTAAAACAGAATTATAATAATTACAGAATAAAAAAGGCTTTGCTAAAATAAGATAAATTTGGCTTTAGCTAAAGAATGCCTATTTGTTCGAAAGGTCTAATAGAAAGATAAATACATTATTTTAAAAAGCCGAAATGAAAAACGTATCCACACATATCTTTAAATGCGACGAATTTTGACAAATACTGTTTCATTTAGCAACGATATTTACATCTATAATATATATCGTCTACTATATTCTATCAAATATTTATAGGACTTCCATAAAAATCTGGAAAAAGAGAAAAATATATCGTCGGAAAATAAAGAACATAAAAATATTTCAGAAAATCAAAAGGATTAATATTTTTATCTCATGTTTTTAAAAAAGAACATATACCAAATTTTATTTTCGTGCTATATTTGTACTTTAAAAGCATTTGAAATATTAGCAAAGGATTTTAAGAAAATTGCTTGCTTAGAAACAATAGTATTTGATGCTCTTTAAAAGTTTAAAGTTGATATAAAAGCCATTTAAAAAAATCTGCAATTTGGTAGACTATCAAATTCAATTAATGAGCAAGATATCTAAAAGATAGGAAAATTGCTGCTTATCGATCTTCAATTAAAGATACTTAAAGATAAAAATAAAGACATTAAAAAATTCCTATTATATTAGGTTCCCAACAATAAATTTTAAAGATTATTATTTGTACACTAAATATCTTCTTTGTTTTGTTTAAAATAAAATCATTAAAAAACTACCCGATGTATTTTTTCAAGGAAAGTCCTTTTTAAAATACACTCTTACCATTGATGAAATTTGGATATATGCTTTTGATATGAAAACGGCTACCAATTTTTTGAATGGTAATTGAAAAATGAAAGCAACCGCAAGCATCGTCGGCTACTCAAAAATCAATTGACTGTTGTTCTTCTTTTTTAAAATGGGATGTGCCTTGAATGTTTAATAACTGGCTAGATGATCAATAAAAATGATTAATTGTATATTTTGTACCTTTCGAGTGAAAAAATTATTATAACAGAAAATACTTAAAAGTGATGAGAAATTCCATGGACTCTAAAACCCAATAATGCGCCACCTCATAATGCAACTATTATTCATGAGTTTTTAACGAAACATTCAGCAAATACGACTCCATAAGATTAGTATTCACCTGATATGGCACCCTGTGATTTTTTTTTATTTGAATGGTTGAAATTTCCACTTCGTTGTCACCCTTTTGATCCAATAACTCTATAAAAGAAAACTGGTTGAAATCTCTGAATGAGATTCACATAAAAGACCCAAGACGTAAAGTATGTTTTGATAATTGAAAAAAGAAATTCAATACAGTAAGGAACAATCAATTTAATGGAGATAGAAATAATTTTGATCAATAAATTGATATCTTTTTAATCTAATAATTCGATTGATTTGTTTTATATTTCCATAACACCCATAAGCATATTATTGATAACTACAGCATTATTACTTTCTTTAATGATGAAAAATACTACTGATCACAGGTATATCCTTAGTTCGGCAAGAGTTCCCAAAATGATTATATCATAGAAAAAAAATCATGGTGATTTTAATCTTAGACGACAAGGCTCTCTGTAAATATATTTTCAAAAAAAAATATTATTTCGTTTTGATGAATATCAACATGAGCTATTATGTGCCAATGGATTTTAAAACCCATCGGGCTTTTGTGCCTGCATTAGGATGGGCTCAATTCGACAAAACAGGGGTGAGAGAAAAGGACGAGATGTTTACATTTAACAATAAAGCAAATTCCGGAAGTGATGCACATTCTTCAGTATGTCATTTCTTAGTGAGACAGGAAGTGAAGAACTTAGTGAAAAGTGATCGCCTCAGAATACTGAAACGAATGGTAATTTGATAATGATCATGTCGAGTCCACTTTTTACCACGGAAAGAGGGAGTGCAGTAGCTTCTGAGGGTATGGACCCCTGAGCAACCGAGGGCAAAAGTCTGACTTCTAGCTCAAATTAGGATGAAGAACACACCCACAAGCTTGAACACCCCCTTTTTTACAGGGGGGGGGGCACAGTCACACATCTCACAGATAGAACATAGAAGAACAACCATGCTCGAACCGGGAATCGAACCCGGGAATCACAGATTACGAGGAAGATGCGCTACCTCTGTGCCAGAAAGCCGACCCGAACAGTAATTTAATTTAAAATATACGACGCATTTCACAATAATGCGTTTTGTTCCATTAGATATTGCATTCTTTTCATGCCAAAGGAATATACCTTCTAGTGTTGTTACTTATGGCGCTTGCCATGGACAAACCTCGGTGGTACATCAGCAGACTTTAAGCCGAAGATATGTGTCTCTTATTTTGAAGTAGCGCCAACTAGGGCCAAGAGTACGACTTAGCTACACATTTGCTTGCACAGCCCCTTTTTACAGGGGGGCACTGTCACACATCTCACAGATAACACACAGAAATATAACCATGCCCCAACCGGGATTCGAACCTGGACACCCAGAACACGAGGAAGACGCGCTACCTCTTTGTCAGAAAGCCGGCATATACCTTCTGCTTATCCTGAATCGTCAGGATAGACAGTTCATCGTCAAGAGTTTCATCTTCATGAGTCCTACAATAACGCTTTATACTTATCGAAACAATTTTTCAAGTTTATTAATTTTTAGTGTTTTATTGTCTTCCATTTTGTCCATTTGCAATTATCTAAAAAGAAAACTTTCAGACGACGAAAATACTTAAAAAAATATTTAAGTTTCATATAATACTTTTCCCTAAAAGATTGAGCGCATCATATCATTTTTTAAGCAAACGTTTTAGGATAGAACAAAAAGAAGAAAAAATATCGTTCGTTAAATAGCTTTTTTTTATTAGAATGAATCGTTATCTGCAGATTTGAAATGTGCCATTTTCGGACGTAACAGCACTCCTTTAATGCATCCGTCTTGATTTTTATGGCAATAATCGATGCAGAAACTTCATAACAAAGATGCTATTTGCATGACATGTTTTTCAAGCAGTCTTGACATTTATTTTTCTAGCATTCCTATTTAATGCCGGTATTTATTTGCCAGATATAATGTCATAAAATCCGTTAATGCTCGTTTCTTTAAGTACTCATTATTTCGAGAAAATATGGCAGTAAGATTACTTCAAGAATTTGAATGTTGGTATGTTTTATTATTAACTTTTTTTTGAAAATGTATCGACTAAATAATTCGAGGGTATACTTTACAATTTTATCAGACATTATATCATAAATGTATTTCTTTGATAAATGAGTATATATTAATCTTTTAGTATTTAAGATACTAAAGATGATATAATCTAAACACTATAATTATTGATTAAAGGAATTTCAAAAAGACAGAGTCCCAAATGTTTAGTAATTTGTTTATCATTTAAAAAAATAAAGGAATAAAAATGTTTTATTTTATGTTTTGATGCCATTTCCTTGTATCTGTTATAAGTATTTTTTTTCAATTAAAAGTTAAGTAATGAATATTATTATTTGAGTATCCTGATTTCAATGTTTTCCCTCAAAACGGATATATGCTGTTGCAGTAATAGACATCTTCAAAAGGTAATATATTTGTACTTTTATTGCTATATAAACTCTTAATATATTTTCATTTAAATACATGCAACACAATATGACTACTGCATGATTTTTACCAAACATTTTATAACAAAATATTACATGCTTGTATTTATTTTGATCATATTTTCACTTTAAAAAGGCATTAATTGAGAAAAAATAGTACGTAGTTATTGTAAAAAATTAGTTAATTGTAAAAAATTAGTGAGTCTGTGAAAGGTTTTCGATGGCACCATATACAGTTGTTTTTAATCTGCAGTAGTAGTATATTACTATGGATTGGTTGGTTGGTTGGTATGTAAGGTTTATTGGCACAAGAGCCATATTTGGCCATACTGCTCCAAGCATACGGTAAAAGGAGGACATATATTTAAAAGATTACTATGGGAAAGAAGTCGACAAAAGCCTTGTGAAATTATCGAACCATGCCAAAAGTTTCCAGGAAAAAATGCTTTTAAATGACCAGGAAAGCTTTAAAGATGGCCATAGAATTGTGTGTGTGTGTGTGTGTGTGCGAGATCATTTGATTATGTTCTCCCATTCTAGGACGTGATTCAATGCGAGACTTGTAAAAGTTTAATCATTTCCCAGAGGATGATAATTTTAATTAACACAATTCCTGAACAACGCCATCTGTTGAGCTTCCGGTACACCCGCACAACTAATGTTCAGGCATAGGCCTACTGAATCCCAGTTCAATGAAGACATTCTACGCTTTCTAACTATACGTTAAATTTCTTTAGTCACATAATGGATTTTTTTTAGATTTCTCAGGATAACGTCTGTCATAATTTATCACACATTGTATTTTACAAATAAGGATATTTGATTCATTAATTTAAAGAGAGAAGACTAACCAAGAATGTAAACATAGTAAAAAGCGTCCAAATTTTTGAAATAAGTTAGAGTATTTAAAATAAATCGAAAAATATTTTAATTTTTAATGAAGGGAACAATATATATTAAACTATTTATACATTGATAAATTATGAATTAATTTTTTATTAGAAAAACTTATTTGTAAAATTGCATTTAAAATACAATATAAAGATTTAATTATAACAAAATAACAAAGTGCAAGACAAAATTGGTGTAGTGAAAAGTAAATTTCGGAAAATTTTAAAGTGATATGAAATTACTTTCATACGATAATATTGTAAAGGGCGTTCGAAAAGTAATTTACACTCCAACAATTAGATCATAATTACTTCGTTGCAATTTCGCTACAATGTATTTTGAGACACACAATAGCAAACTATTTCGCTACATAATCCACCAATCTTTGGAGATATTTGTCGGAACGTAGCCCTAACTGTGTGATACTCTGACTATAGAAAATCGCTCATTAGTCCTAAAGCCAGCTTAGAACAGCTGTCTATACCTGGCCATAGTGGGAAAATTAAACGAGTACTGTCGACTGATATTCCGAAATGCTGTGCAATATGAGCTATACTAACTCTCTGATTGCTGACAATAATGTCTTCTACCAACTTGGCCATGTCTGACGTGTTAGCCTTCCTTGTTCCGCATTGGTAAAGTTTTTTTGACCTACTTGAACTACAGGTAGGATTTCATAAGGGCTTGACGTTACATTGCTTATGGCCCATAAACTGGCAATATTTCAAGATGAATCTCTGTATTGGGTAAAAGTGTTTCCCACAAAAAACGGATTTTTCCTCTCACTTCAACGTTGGAGTAAGTTTCCAGCTAACGCACACGGCAACAGTCAAGGGATCGGCAGATCCCCAACAAATTATATCCAACTAAACCGACAACTGGCTTGTGGTTTGTTCACCCTATACGAGAAGTTGATGTCAAATCGACTCGACTTCGTATAGGACACACGCACACGCATCTTCTTTTTGGAGAATCTGTACAAAAATACTCCACATGTCACGTGGATTTTACTGTTAAACATATTTTAATTGAATGCCCCGATTTTAACTCACAACGTACTCGCTTTTTCCCTTTAACCAGTGAATTTGCAGGACCTGGTGGGTGAAAAACACTACCAAAACATTTTTAAATTTTTAAAGGACATTAAATTTTATAATTGTATTTAGTTCGATTTGTATTTGAGCTACTTCTGAAATAGATGGTACCAAAACATTAATTTTGCATTATTTTTTTTTCTTTTTTACTTTACTGTTGTTTGGCCTTTGTTTAAAGCTGGAATCTTAAAAATTTGATTCACAGCTATTTTATTTCGGTTTATCAACTTTTATATTTATCTTGAACTTCCAACTCACCTTACTTTTATATTTTATCGTTTGATTGGCGCAGCATGGCCAAATGTGGCTCTTGCACCAAAAAAAAAAACATAACAAATCAAATCAAATCAATCAACCAGCTAACACAGCATTTGTTTCTTGTTCTACTCAGCAACGGGTTTCATTATCCGAATGAACTTGCAACTGCTGTTAAGTCATGAAACTCAATTATCGTGTTTCATCATGATATCATCTGTGAAGGAACAGCTTAATTTTTTGAACATCCTTTGTACTTTAAAGCAATTGGGTAAAAAAATTGAAATTTTGATTTATTTTTTAATACTTAAAATCTGCATATTATTGAGCAAATATTATTAACAAAGTAACTTTACAATAAATTTGGTTTCAATATTTGGAAACGAAATTTTGAAACTAAAGAAAAAGGTTAAAGAGAGGAAAAGATCAAATTATTATTTATAAGGGAAGGAAAAGATCAAATGATGATTTATAAGGAAAGGAAAATATTAAATGATTATTTATAAGTAAAGGAAAAGATCAAATGATTATTTATAAGGAAAGGAAAAGATTAGATGATTATTTATAAGGAAAGGAAAAGATCAAATGATTATTTATAAGGAAAGGAAAATATTAAATAATTATTTATAAGGAAAGGAAAAGACTAGATGATTATTTATAAAGAAATGAAAAGATCAAATGATTATTTTTAAGGAAAGGAAAAGATTAGATGATTATTTATAAGGAAAGGAAAAGTTTAAATGATTATTTGTAAGGAAAGGAAAAGATTAGATGATTATTTATAAGGAAAGGAAAAGTTTAAATGATTATTTATAAGGAAAGGAAAAGATTAGATGCTTATTTATAAGGAAAGGAGAAAATTAAATGATTATTTATAAGGAAAGGAAAAGATTAAATGATTATTTAAAAGGAAAGGAAACGATTAAATGATTATTAAAGGAAAATATTAAATGGAAGGAAAAGGTTAAATGATATTTATATCACACATGAAGGAAAATATTAAATGATTAAGGAAGGATAAAATGATAAAATGATTATTTAATCATTTAACTAATATTCATTTAAGGAAGGAAAATGTCAATGTCAAAATCTTCTAACACGATTTGTTGAAGTATCTTTGCATGTGTCAGGCTTTCCTGAGTTCTAAACACAGATTTTTAGAATTACGCCTACATGTATGTTTTTTAATACTACAACTTAAAAACTCTTTAAACTAGACGAACGTAATTTAGCAATTGATTTTACTTCAAACTGTAGAATTCTGTCAGCTTTCGAACGAAGCATTTGAAAAAGACAAGATTTACAGAGTCAATGGAATAAATGGAACACAGATTTGGCATCTAATTCGTGCTATATTTTGAAACAGAAGATTTGCCAATGGGTGGCATTCTGTTGGCTATATATTTACATGCATATAAACGTTATAAATAAAAAATATTACGATTTAAATAAAAGAAATTCGGAAAATGATTGTGTTTCTATTCCGCGAATTTTCTTTTCATTCTTTGGAGTAAAAATGTCAAAAATACGTATTATATTTTCTTTTTTTATATGAGCATTTCTTTCAATACACTCATCCGTAGGATTCTGAAAACAAAACTTAAAACTCACAGAATTCAAGTTCCTGCTCAAATTCTAGAAGTTCAGCTCTTAGTTGTATCACTAACGGCTCATATTTCAATTTATAGATAACATAACAGCATATAAATATTGTCATGTTAAAAGAAGATAAAAATGTTACAAACAAACCGATAATTTTAAAATTTATACCTGGAATTAATGAAGGCAATTTATTCATATGCCAACCGTTAAAATATCTCTCTTTTAATTTATTGTCCTTATGGTTAGATATGGTCATGGGAGCATAAAAGACTGGAGGAATCCATAAACAACTTCTTTGTATCTTCTTTATGCTAAAGATCTTTGAAGAAAGATATTGCCCATTGGATGCTGTGTTAATTTATTAATATTTTTCATAATTAACTATAATTAAACTATAACTGTTCGAAACAATTTTTAGAATTTAATAACCAAACTTTAAAATTTATATACCTTAAGTTCATGTTTATTTATATATCATTATTGTTGTGATTTATCAAATTGCTCAAAAATATCATCATATTTTTTAACTAATTCCGAAAACAGCAGCTAATTATAATATTCAAAGTAATAATTATACTACAGTGGGATTCGATTAAATGCAACATCGAGTTATGCAATTCTTTGACATTTACCTCAAGGAATGTTTAATAATGAAAATTAATTTTTATAAAAATATATATAATTTAAAAATGAGCATAAGCTTGAACAAGTTTAATTCGCTACTGAATTTACAAATCTTATTTAAATATTTAGTCTATTGATTATAAAAATGATAATTTCTACAAATTATAGGTCTTACAAGACTCTCCGACCTGCCCCAACCCCCCACGAGAGTTGAATGACTGGACCACCACAGCAGCAACATTGGTGAGAACCATCGTTGATTCCTAATGGCCATCACCGTCCACGTTACAACTCTTCCCAAAGGAAGTACGTCCCGTCATCGATGGGAGGAGTCTAATCCCACTAATTAGTGTACCTTCCAAGGTGGCGAGATCCAACCACCATGCCGGAAGCATCTCATCCTCATTTCGACGAGTCCCTCGGGCGTAGTCTACAAATGATTTAGAAGGGTTTTTTTAACGGAAATGCTCTGCAAACCGGATCATTTCATCAATGGTGTACGCTTTGGTGTACAAATCAAAAGCGTACATCATCAAAAATGGCGTAAGCTTTGGAGGATTCATCACGATTTAAGAATGGAATTCGGAACAATTTTTTTTAAAGTTTTATTTTTAAAAAAATGCGACATTCGTGCATTTTTTCTCGATAACTTCAGAAAATATTATTGCAAAAAACTGTTTTTTACAGCATTTTATAATTTAAAAATAGTAGTCTTCATAATTCCATCAACTTAGATTCGTTTGTACAAATTTTCACTGAACTTCGGAAATAAAAAAAAACTATTCCTAATTTTTTTTTGGCAAAAAGTTTTCATTCTTGCAGTGTAATTCAAACATTTACATTGTTCCATCGCATATTTACTAACATAATTTTCTTTATTTATTTAAAGTAAAAGGAAAAATATTCTATTTAACATTTTTACGAGGGAAAAAAAGGAAATTAAGTCACAAAGAAAGTTAAAACACACTTAAATGAGCCTACAAATACAAATTTAACACTTCTATTATGTCAATATTTCATTAAGAAGATTAATTCACTTAACAATTAAACTAAACGAAAAGATTCTAAAATATATCATATTTAAATACTTAAAGTTATTATTTTAATAAAAGCAATTCCTATAAAAAACAGTTTTGGAATTTTAAATAGAGTTTTGATTTACTAAAGTTTAAATCAGATTCCAATTTTCTTCGTGATACTTTCCAAAAATATTGCTGCACAGCGTTAATTTTCCACCATTTTCAAGCTAAATTCTTTTTATTATTGCACCTTTGTAGTAATAAAAAATTTTCTGAATTCTGACGATTTCTGAGGATATTTTTTAAATTAATTTTCAGCAACAGATTTGATCTTAGCAATGAAATGTAAACTACTTTTATTGCTTCATTAAACATTTAATTAATTGATTTTCTTTCATCAGTTAAAGCTATGAGGAAAAAATTAAGATCATATCTCTTATTTACATCATTTACACAAGGAATCAGGAAAAAAATTAACTAAAATTAAATCTTATAAGTTACCTAATTACTTAATTTAAATCCTGAAAGTAATTTTAATACAGGCTTAAATTACTTTCTGATCGAAAGATATAAGATAATTTGAAATAGATTATTTAGATAATTTTGCTTTATGTCATGGGACTCGACTGGGAAAGAGTCACATAACGTCTAAAAATTTAAAAATCTACAGCTTAATGAATTACACAATTTTAAGTTTAAAAATGCTTTTTTGATAGAAAAAAAGCACCATATTCAACCTTGAACATATAATAATAAGTATGTAGCAATGAGGCATATAGTAATGAAACACAATTAATATTCCCGGCAAAGCGATTAGTCACCAACATGAATAATATAATGTTAAGCATCTGTAGCATTGCTTCTCAGCGAAGTAACTATCTTAGTAATGAAGACAATTTTACAGATAGATGTTATGGAGGCAGAACACGCCAGATCAATAAGCCCTTGAAGCCATCGCTTAGTTAAACAAATTTAGAACTCACTTCTGTATAAACATTCCTAAGAGAAAATACCTTCATGTTACCAGCTTTAATTTCCCCTCTTGCTTATATAGTCTCCAAAATATATTTAAAAAATTCTTAAGAAGAGTTCTAAATCTCGCTGACTAATATAAATATCACTAAGATTCTTGTGATTTTTAGAACTGAGCCAGGTTGCCAAATCATCGAGAATAATTAACTAGGTCATTAACATATATTACAATAACTATAAATTTATGCTTCTTATTTTCGTAGGAAAGCAATATTACACATCACTAATAATACATTATTGAAATGTAATCACGAAATACATCTTTTGATAAATGCTAAAAATATTAAATAAATATACCTCAGATAATGAGTTTTGCAACTATAATATCGTTAATTGAAAAGAAATTCTTCTTATCTCGACTTAAGTCAATCAACACGAAAAACCAATTAAATTGTTTAACAACTCGGACTTATTTTCTCAAAGCTCCTTATTTTCAAGAGAAATAATTATTAATCTAAGAGCAGATGGAACTAATGAGCCGGTATTTGAATGGGATATTTCCTAACAATGGCGAAGCTTCGTATCCTCATTAAAAATCTAAAAATATCGATTGAAGAAAAAAACTCATTGTTAATTAAGATTTAAAGTGTGAAGGTGTTGAATTTTCAAATGCTCCATTTGGGCTCCGACTGGGATGTTTTGAATTTATTTGAAATTTAGTAAGGTTAGGAAAAATTAATTATTTTTATAGTATGTTGTTTTATAAAGAAAAAAAAAAGGAATCATTTCCTTTATTTTTCGATTAGACATTTTGGAAGAAGTCTCCTCAATAAATATTGATAAATGTAATGAAATATTTTTGGGGGATTATTTTGTTTAAATTTTTAGTCTATAAATTTTCAAGAATTCTTCATGAATTATATAAAAGATGATATTATGAAAGTACAACTTAAAAAATCTTATTTGTTTTTTTATGCAACGAAAAATAATACTTATTTACATCACCTTTTTAGTACCATTAAATGTATCAACTACATATTATTTTACTTCTAGCTGTTTGATTTTACTTTTTATTAACCCTTAGAAATATTTTTTTTCTAGTCATAGAAATATTAAAATATTTTAGGGTTATGATTGACTTAAAAAAAGTAAATCATTTAGTTTCAAGAAATTTAATTTGATTAATTAATTAATTTTTTCCTTATAAACTAAATACCAAATAAAGACATTCATTTTTGTTTTAAACAGTTAAATTCCTATCTTATGGAAAAATACGTAAGATTACTTTCCAACCTGCATAACATCATACGAAGATTGATGAATTTGGTGGAACAAAAATTTCCCATGGCCTTAGAAAGGGTTAAAAGTTTTCAATACTCTAATGAAGACAAAAAATCGATTAAAATGAAATCTGCTATGCATATTTCAATGTATCATGTCTGAACATCCTTTCTTGAACGGCCAAGCCCCACGTACTCGTGCAAATTAAATTATATTTTTATTCATTTTAGTTGTTTCATTGAATGAGCAACTTTGTCTCGCACTTATTGTTTAAAAAATATACCATTTTCTATTTATTTCCTTTCAGATAATCACGTGCTCAGATAATCTCGGTTTTATTTGGGGTAGTCATTACCATTTTTTTAAAAAACAAATCAGAACTTATATAAATGAAATGGTATTATAAAACCTGATTTTTTGAGAAGCTCGTGCAGATAATAAAATTTCAATTTTTCGCCTACGGATTGTTTTATTTTTCATCTACGGGGTTTTGTTGACGTCAGAAAACCTCATTCCTAAAATAATATCCTGTTATGACACGATAAAAAATAACATTTTAATATGATCCTGAATGCACAAGATTTTCAATATGTGAATAAATGAAAGATAAAGTGCATTTGATGGATTTTAATCCATTAATTTTTCAGACAATCGAAATAATTTTGGTTATTGGGATTGGGGCAAATCCAACACTTCTCAGTTAGAACACAGATGAAGAATAGCAGTTTTGAACCGGGACACCAAGCCAGGACGTCCAAATGGCGGGGAAGATGTTCTTCACCTATACCAGGATGTTGGCTTTCAAAATGTACGTCAGACAAACTTGAATTTAGAGCGTACTAAGTAGATTTCTACTGTTTAAGAGTGTGGAATATTTTTTGATAATGTAAATACATTCATAAACAGATGATTTTGTCAAAATAATAACAAAAAGAAAACTGTTTTTAACGAACATTTAAAACTCGAATTTTGATAGTCATATACCCATAGTGTTTTAAAGGTTAGGCATTGTTCCATTCATGGCCGTGAGCATTTTTTTTCTTCATTTTTCTGTTATTCTCTTAATTCATTCAGTTATAGCACGTGAAATAATATTTTTTTAAATGGGTGGATTTTAAAGATATATCTTACTTAGGATATTCTCTAGAGATAATTTTTTAATAACTCTCTAAAGTTAAACTTTAATTTTAAACGAAACGAAATTTCAAATCCGTTACTAAAATATACCTCATACTGAAATAAACAAATACACAAAATACGCAGCGGAATCCTGTTATTCTACAAGGAAGAATAGCAGAAAACAATATTGAGAATAAAAATACAAATAATGTTTCCTTTTAAAAAGGAAATATATTTTAATAAAATAAATTTATAATATTTTTTAAAAAAAAAATTTTTTAAATGAGAAGAAATGTGACTAAAATCTGAATAACAAAACAGATATTTTTTTTAAATTTATAGATAATGTGAAAAACTATTTTCGTACTATCATATTTTCGGAAATCACATAAAAGAGTTTTATATAAACAAATTTATTTTGTGAGAAAAATTCAGGAAAAAAATTTCTTTGGATAAAAATACCTCTTGCTATTTGAAAGTCATTATATCTCAGCCCTTCTAAAAAGATCAGACGTATATTGTAAATATTTTGCACTGCAGCAACAATAACCTTAAGAGTGTTAATTAAGAATATGGTATTCTCAAGAGAAGTTTCGTTCCGTTTTGAGAAAACCCAGATGCCCCCTTCTTCATCCAATTAATTCTAATCACTTCGACTTAACTCTGTTAAAATATGTTGATTACTACGTCACTGAATGCTGAGAAGTCACTCTAACTTTTTAAATGAAAAACCATAGTTTAATAAAAAAGATAATCTTAATGATCTTTAAAGTTAATTAAAGAGTTGTGAATGAAATATGTATTAAATATTTTCTTAAGAATTGAATTGTTATCAGTTGATAATTTTTTCGATCTCTAAAATTGTGTAAAACTCAATTTTTTTCAGTACTATTTCCCAAAATTAATACTAATTATTTAATATACAAATTAAAATATTTCAAAAAAATTGCTCCGTGATTGCCCATTTTTATTCTCTAAAATATATATATGTATCCAAAATTCACATATATATTTTAGAGAATAAAATACTATTAGTATTTTCAGTACTATTTCCGAAAATGAGCATTAATTATTTAAAATTCTAAATTTTCTAAAATTAGCTCCATAATTGCCCATTTCTATTCTTTAAAATATATATATGTATCCAAAATTCACATATATATTTTAGAGAATAAAATACTATTAGTATTTTCAGTACTATTTCCAAAAA
>JAOUZG010037308.1:2187004-2198020 GCA_026289955.1 Argiope argentata
TTTAGAGAATAAAATACTATTAGTATTTTCAGTACTATTTCCAAAAATGAGCATTAACTATTTAAAATTCTAAATTTTCCAAAATTAGCTCCATAATTGCCCATTTCTATTCTTTAAAATATATATATGTGTCCAAAATTCACATATATATTTTAGAGATTAAAATACTATCAGTATTCACAGTACTATTTCCAAAAATGAACGTTCATTATTTAAAATTATATTATATATATATATATAAATATATATATATATATATATATATATATATATATATATCCGAAATTTGGTATCTCTAAGCTCTAACAATTCACATTATGATGCATCAACACATACACAATTATGTGGTTTGGGGGTTTAGAGCATGAACAGTCACAAGAAGATAAACTGATATTTCCCCTTTATTAGTTTTAGAAATTAAAGTGCAAACTACACATATACCGAACAGATTTTTTTTACAATGATGGAATAAAATCGTAATAGTTTATTTGATAAAACTACAAAAAATTCAGTACACTCATAAAATTTTATATAATCTAGTAAAAATTGTAAAAAATAAGTTCGATCATAGGTTTGTATATTTCTATAATCTTATGTATGTGTGGTGCAAAATTTCAGTTCTAGGTGAAATAGGTAAATAGAGCACTTTCCCATACATATATTATCCTTCATTATTAGTAGAGATAATTACATATTCATTTAAATTTTATCAATTAGAGAGTTAATTCAACAGTGTTTACATAATATCATATGTATTCCTTATAGCCTTCTTTTCTGTATTTTACAAAATGTTTGTTTAGCATTGAAAAAAAATGATAAATAAAACTCAGACTTTTAATATGCATATAAAACATCGATACTGCATATAGTAACACGAAGAAGTACTTATTGCCTTATCTCCACTATCTATTTGTCATTCAAAAAATTTGTACTTTTCCCACATTTTTAAAAATAAAAAAAGTTAAAATGGAATCTGCTACGCATATTTCAATGTATCATGTCAGAACATCATTTCTTGAACGGTCAAGCACCACGTGCTCGTGCGAGTTAAATTATATTTTTATTCATTTTAATCGTTTCATCGAATGAGTCACTTTAGCTTTGCAAACGATCCAAAATACTTTGTCTCGCATTTATTGTTAAAAAAAATGTCCTTCTTATTTCATTTCATATAGTCACGTGCACAAAATGACATTTTTCTAGGTTTTATTTACTATAGTCATTAATTTATTTTTTAAATCAGAGCTTTTATAAATGCAATGGAAACGCGTTATTAAAAGCTGATTTTTTGAGATGCTCGTGCAGATAATACAATTTTTATTTTTCGTCTACATATTTTTGGTGACGCCAATAAACCTCATTTCCAAAACAATATCATTTTCTGATATGATAAAAAAAAGGGGATCAGTGAAATTTTAAAAACCATGGCCTTAATTTTTAAAGAGAAAAATTCCAAACAGAATATGTAGTACTGTTTTGAATTAATTGGTTTTCAATATTTTCAGTATGTTTTATTGTTCACAAAAAATTACTTCAGTAAGATAAACTATAAACTTAAAATTGAATGAAATAAAGAGATAATAAGTTTTATTTTCTACAAATAATTGTAAAAATAATATGAGTCAAATTTTGAAATTTCTTAATAGTAACAAAATAATTAAACATACAAGAATTTTTAAGTTCTATCTTACATTGTTGTATTAAAAAATGTAAATTGTAGCTGTGTTTATTTGAATTTTATTCCAGCCCCCTCTCTTTTTGTCTTAATCTTATTTGAGTTTCAGCCCAAACATTAGGCAAGCCAATATATGCATTTTTTCGTCTGTCATCTTAAAGTTTAGAGAAAACACCATAAAGAAAAATTAACTGAATTATCCGCTATTAGGGAAAGACATCTTAAGATTTTTCTTTCCTTATCTCTAATTAAATGGTGAATTGAGGATAAAACTGAATTTGTCCTTACTCAAGGGCCTTTTACTTTCGAAAAAAAAAGGAATGAGAAAAAAGATTTTTTTCTTTTTTGCTATCGTTAGGCTCAATTGAACCAGAACCAGGGAAGATAAAAAGATTTTTTTTCTGAGAATTCCTGACAAAAAAAATTGAGACGGAATATTGAAATAAATATTTCCAGCTTATGATTTTTGATGAATTTCGTTTTCTATAATATTTCATTTGATTGAGATTTGCAATTCAGAAAGATATGTCTGTAATTCTTTATATCTTTATACCTAGTTTTAAATTATGTATCGAAAATTTCCTCAAAACTACTATTATTGCATCAATAAAACAACCAGAATTAATTTCGAAGAAATATTTATAAATAAGTGACATTTGTTAAAAAGCTTTGTTGAAACTTTTAGAACCAATAGCAAGTATCTGTTTCAATAAAAATATCTGGTTATAGTTGCAGGACACGGAGTGATGTTATTTCAGCATATTTAAAAGTTTTTGAGTAATAATTTATAGTATTAATCCTTCAATATGGTTAAAGGAACGTACCTTTATATCCACTTAGAAACGAAAATATCTATTTTTCATTTGTTGTTGTTGTTATTTATGGCACTTGCCATAAACAAGCCCCCTGCTGATATAGCAGCAGATTTAAGCCGAAAGAAGAGGTTCTTGTTTTTGAAGAAGCGCCAACTAGTGCCAAGAGTACGACTTTAGCTACACACTCACCACATTTGCTTGCACAGCCTCTTTCTACAGGGGGACACAGTCATACATCTCACAGATAGCAAACAGAAGAACAACCATGCCCGAACCAGGACTCCCAGAACACGAGGAAGACGCGCTATCTCTGTGCCAGACAGCCGGCATATTTGATTTGTGAAAAATATAACGAATCTGAACGTAAAATCTAAGCATTTTGAATATTGGCAACATAATAATAGTAATTTAAGGATTCAATTTTAAAAGTACCGAAAATTGAAAGTTTTTCTATGAAAAATTTGGAATTTAAAGCAAATATCATTAAAAAATGTGAGTTAGTGATAAAAATATTCTAAGAGAATTTGAGTATTAATTGCATTTATTATAAACTGAAGAGCCAGAAAAACTGGTGTAGCAGATCTTATGCAAATAATGGAAGTGTTCAAGAATCATCGTAACACGATGCTGTCGACAGTGCGTATATAAGACAGCAGTTGTCTGAGAAGGGTATCACATCAATTCTTACTGTTATAATGACAAATTCTAAAAATGTAAGAGATTTTTAATGGTGACTAAACTTCGGTGCACGAGAAATGGAGCACAGCATTTCCGAAGTCGAAATGAAATTTGGATTTTCGCTCATGGGCATTTCTAGGATATACCACATATAAGAGATTTCCAGTAAAACTTCAAATCTCCGACAGCGGCGCAGCTTAAAAAACATCTTCATAGAACGGGATCATAGTTACCTGAAAAGAATCGTTGTACCAGATAGGCGTTTAACACTTCATCAAATTTCTGCGGATTTGATTGCAGGATTGCATCAACAAGTGTCAATATGCTCACTATGTGCACTACATAAACTAACTGATATGGGCTTTTGCAGTCGCAAATCATCTCTTGTGCCATTTGTGACTCAGTGGTGCAAAGCTTTGAACCTTACTTCGCATTCATCGTCATTGGACTCTTATTGATTGTAAATTATTGCCAGGTCTAAGGAAGCACGTTTCCAAGTGCATCCAGGCGGATGGTTGTTTACGGGTGTGGAGAAAACTTCATGAATCTATGGATTTCTCATTCTTGCAAGGAACTGTTTCAGCTGGTTTAGGCTCTGAGAGAGTAAGGGGCTTGTGCAAGTGGTAGGAAATGTGGCCGTTGATACTTCTAGACTCACCCATTACAGGTCAGTAGAACTTTAACATCCTTTCTGGCCATCCACATACATTCATATCTTATGTGCATTCTGATGCAATTGGACGATTCCAACAGGGTCATGTGCCACCTCACAGGTCACTACCGAGTGGCTTGAGGAGCACTTTTCTGAATTTAGTTCCCTCTCTTTTCCACCTAATTCTCCTGACATGAACATTACTGACCATATCTGGAATGTTTTGCAACGTGCTGTCCTTAGGAGATCTCCACCAACTCTCACTCCCATGACATTGTGAAATGCCTTGCAAGAATCTTGGTGTGAACTGTCCACAGAACATCTTTACAGATTAGTTGATCCATGCCACACAGTACTGCAGCATTGATGCTGAGGGGGGGGGGTCTGCATGGTATTAGAAAGGTGTACTATTTTTTTTTTGGAATTTCAGTGCATATTTAATTTTTAATTTATGTTTATTATTATTATTATTTGAGTTCGCCATTTGTTGCATAAGATTTTTTTATTGACTTTATTTTCATCTATATTTCTTGCAAAGAATAATATATTATAAAATGTTAATAAAATAAGGGTTTTGAATATTTTTAACTTTATTACTTCGTAAGCTCCAGTTTTTAATATATATCAAATTCTAATAATTACTATAAAATTTTTTAAAGAAATTCATTAGAATATTCTAAAAGGCAGTGCCTAACAAATTGAGGCGAAACTGAAAAAAATCAAAGAATTAACCAATAATTAATCTATAAAAACATTTAAATATTATTTTTATATGAGACTATAAAATTGAACAAGAGTTTGGATACTATGGCACATCAAGAAATGATTTAAATATTGATTTCAGTATAAATCCTAAACAAGTATAAAACAAACAAATAAAAAGCAATTCAAGAGACTCGCTGAAATTTTTTGAAAACTCTCTTATTCAATATTCTATTATAGACAAAGAATCTCACATTTTGGTTCCAAATACATTTTATAAATCATTCAAAATGTCTTCAGTGATGAGCAAAGAAATAAAAAATAATATAAAGAATTTCCAGTCTATATAAATTTTACAACATAAAGGGCTGTTTTATTAAACAGTCTGGAATAATTATTTTAAATGAATAACATAACTCCATGAAAATTACTTTTCTAAACTATAACTTAAATATAAGTTACGGATAGTCTTTATTTTAGTAGCTTGCATTTCTATCTTTAATGAAACCAACTGATTTAGGAAATATAATTCAAAGAGATAGATTTATTCCTTCATATATTCATTCGACATATAAAACGCGTTAAATTAGCATTCCAATGAATGCTAAGATGAAAATGCCGATAAAAATAAAATTTCTCGATATTAAACAAACAAAAAATCAAACATTCTCATTAGATTATTAGTTTAATAAATAAAAATTATAATATATACCAAAAAAGATATTAGTGGAAAAAATTGTGCATAATCCATATTACACTTAATTCTTTTATTTTTCTAATACAAGCAACAAATCACTTGAAGCCATTTTAGTTATATAAATATACTTATAGTGAACAAGTATACTAATATTTATCAGCCATAGTTTTAATCTGCGAACGTGACAATATTTTTAACATAGGAAGCGATAAGCCATTATTTTTCTTGATTTTTAAATATTTTACTTGTAGTTTTGTTTAAAAACTTGAAGTAAAGTTTTTTTTATGAAACTATATTTATTTTTGGAGAATATTATTTAGATCTTTTATTAATCAGACACCTATTAGCAAGTGATATTCATTGAATTTTCCCCTCAAGAGATTTTATGCTTCACACTTTGCATATAATACATCTTCATTAATATGATAAAGATGCTTATCTAGATCATTTTAATTTTAAATGATCTTTAGAGACATTAAAAACTAAGTAAAAAGATCGTTTAATGAGGCTAATAAAATGCTTATGTTCATGTTTCTTCTCTTTATTCTTTTATTTGTTTTGAAAGTTTTAACTTCGAAAACTAACTTCTGTTTTTTCATTAATTCTGAATGATATATTTTATGAAATAAAATCAAACGATTTCTTTTCTATTTTGTTTATATCCAACAAGACGCAGATGCAAATAATTTGCTAAATTTTGTTTTTAGAAAACGGAAAAATTGTTATTAAAAACAAAGATTTTTTAATCAAAAAATTAGATTTAGCAGTGTAGTTTTTAATCAAATATTTTTGCTATTCAAAATGTTAATACGTTTTATATAAAATTACATTTTTTGAGATTCAGACACAGTGCTTGAAATTTTGAAATAACATAAGAAAAATCCAAAAAAATGAGAGATGTTTCGTCAGATTTGAATGCTTTTTTTATTTACAATATCATGTATTTTTATCTTTATTTTTCAAAGGCGTATTTTCACAAAATTTAAATTTGTTGTCATTGATAAATAAATACCAAATTTTAAAAATTCTGAAACAGTCAAATTATATCTTTTACTCAATGTAAATACAAATGGCCTTGTAATTTTCATTTCTAATAATCAGAATTGTGAATGATAGCTTTCTAAAGGATTTTAAAAGCAATTTATTAATTTCATTGCAGTTTTCTAAAATATTTAAATGCGAAGAATAATAGAAAATAAAGGATTACCAATTTTTTATGATGTAACTGTAATTTTAATTATATCGTTAAAAGATACTTGCAATTTTAGAAATTTCTCTTAAAAATAAATGCTTTATTGATCTCCACACTTTTTAAAATCTCAATTTAAACCAGAGAGATTAGTCTTCTTAAACCTTCCTAGCATACTATCGAATTAGGATCACATCTCATTTATCATAAATATTATGGTCGACCATAGATAAGATCAAGAGCTCCCTGTATGGAATTGGCTTTCAAAAAAAAAATGGCTTTTGAGGATTTTACATTTTTAATGAATTGATTATGTTATCCATGGTGATGTGTTTAACGGTATTCAAAAATCAAATTGTTCTTTTTGACGCGTTTTTCCCAATCAATAAATACAAAAATTTGATGCAAAATTACAACAGTATTCACAAACTGACATACCAAATTTCATGAACTTTGATCATAAGGATTTTCATTGTCAAAATGACAGACTTTTAATCCCTTAAAAAATATGATTCTGAATTTGAGATATAACTGCTTTTTAGATGTTAAAAATGTGTGTCAAATTTTACCCATCTAGCTTTCTTCGATTTCACAGACATTTTGTTAACTTATATTCTAACAGATTCAAAATTCCTCTGAATGGAGTTCAGCCAAAAGTGGATATAAATCTGAATATTAGGGACAAAGTCCATATACTAAACTTCATATGTATAGATTAATGCATTTCTGAGTTATGCATTTACATATTGATATAATGTACAAATGTGTTTTTTAAAACCAAAGAATCCATCAAAGTCACAAGCTGAAGTTTTTTGATAAATATATTAATTTATCGAAATAAATTTCATATAGTTTCAAATAAAAACTAAAGAATAAATTCACAATTTTGAATTTTCAGATATTTTGGATAGCAGTCTTGCAAATTGTATCATAGGAAGATCAACAAAATGAATGATCTTATGTTATAATGGAGATGGTAAAGACGCCATTTTATAATGAAATCACAGTGTAAATCCGGACATAAGACTGAACTTAAATACTCTGATGTATGTAAAATCCTAATATTGAATGACTTTATGGTTTAAAATTATGTATATCCGTTTGGAATAAAAATTCTAACATATTTCTTTGAAATATAATCGAAAAATTTTACGATTTAAAATAAAAATAATTTATCGTAAATTTTATAGAACTTATTAGAATTTTGAAGTCAATAAAAGCTTTCAGTAGAAAATTGATTTAACAAATAATGTATTTCGAATTTAACTGTTCCAAAAAGCTATTCCATTTCTTATTTCTTTTTATAAAATATAAATTTGGTCCTTTTTAGTAGTAGATGTCAACATGAAAACATATGATGGATTTTAGGAATTTAAACAGATCATTTGATTCCAGAAAATAATGCATTTATATTTTAGTAGTTCCGAAAAAAAGACTGTTTGGTAAGTTTTTGCATTTTTATGATTTGAAGGTATGATGAAATTGTCATTTTGTGTTGGTATAGTTCAAATCAAATAAAATGGCCTCCCCACCTTCAGCTTTCTGAATAAAAATGAAGGTCAATGCCAAGGTTAAGTAACCAAAAAGGTTGGAATAACAATGTTGGTCTTTTTTTAATTATGTTATCTTGATTGAAGACAGAATTTTCTGTTTATGAACTAGTAAAATAGTCTTTATTCTTTTAAGATCAGTATTTGAAATGTAAAAATTAATTCTCCGATTATTTAAGTTATATTATAAGCACGAAAAAATATTCATTATTATCGGGATTATGAAATAAATATGAAAATGACAGATTCCAGTTTAAAAGAAAGAAAAGTAATAACCCAGAATTCCTTAGTGCTTGTTAACGACTGTACAGCAAACGATTCTTCTGTCGTCCCAGAATTCCTTACTGCTTTACAATGATAAAATAAAAAATGATTTTTAATTCCGTAATATTTTGGTAATTATAAAAATGTATATTTAATTTAATTTATCATTATTACTTATTGTTTCTTTTCTTGTGATAATATTAATTTAATATTTCCAAATAAAAACCATCAATAAATAGTTTATCTTTTTTTTTCATTTATTTCTATGCGATAGTATACAGTAATAAATATATTTGTTAAACTTTAACATTTATTTGAATACATAAGAATGGCATGCTTATAATCATTAGTAATTGAAACGAAGAAAATTATTTTTAATTTCAACATTCTGAGCAATTATATCGCTTAAAAAGGAAACGATATCATAGTACAAATATATTTGTGTGTGTGTGTGTGTGTAATGATATTTTAGATTCTCAATTTAAAATCACATACATTTCCAATTTAAGTTAGCCATAAGAACGTGCTACTAAAGACTTGGCTTTAATCCAAATAACCGTATGGATTTTGGCTTCGGTATTTAAAGAAGTATTTCATTAAAAAATGTTTGTTTGACCAAAGATTTAATTGAATTTTTTAAAGTTTAAGATTTGAAGCATATATGTAACTATAATATTAAATCCATTATGATATAATAACTAAAATTTCACGATTATTTTAGTAAAATTAAGCTTAAATTTTTAGTAATCCTTTTTAGCACATCATGCTTAGAAAAAGGCATTTTTTCCTCACATTATGTTTAGAAATGTTAATTTAAGAACATCATGTTTAGAAAGGCTTTTTTCAGCACATTCGGTCAAAAGGGAAAAAACCCTAAAGCCATTTATTTATTTTTTTTAATTGTTCAATATGTTAACTATATTTAATATGTTAAATTATATATAGGATACTTTTATTTTTTGGATAGTCGGGTCTTAATAAGAGAGGGAGTTTCAAAATTTTAATTAAAATTTGAATAAATCAAAAAATATTTTTTCTCGATATCTTTTTATTTTATTTTTTCAGTGTTTTTTTAGTGATATAATTTAATGTACATGTGTGCCTGTATATAAATGTCTGAGTTTAGGCCCTTTTATACATCTATGTCTGGGATTTTAATAATATTTTTAAATATTTTTTTAGCTTGGAAATTTCTTTAATCCCTTGTACTTTAGACAACTTCTTTCTGTTTTGGCAAATGGTAATTAAGTTTTGTGATTTGTGTGTTCAGAACTAAGTTCATCTATCAACTTCTTATATTTGCCTCTCATCGTAAGAAGTCTTTCGAGTAAAAATAAGTTTATTTGAATTTTCTATTGGAGATTAAGATTAAAGGCAACTAAAATAATATAATCAGCTACTGAATTAACTGAATTGCTTTAAATCAATATTTTTTGAAATATTCTAAATTTTAACTGCAGCAAAATATTTGCTGCTTCTATTCATTTGATTTAAATTATAATAACAATCCTTAAAGCTAATTTTATTAAGAATCCCTAACTTTATATTCAAATTACAAAACTTTGTTACATCTTATGTTTTTAGTTAGCTCGCAAACATTCCACTTCAAATATTATTTCTTGTAAAATCCGAATCTAATTCTGAGCATTAAAAACGTAAATAAATAATTCATTCTCTAAATATTATTTACTTACAAATATATTTTGGAATTTATATTTGCGAATAAGAATGTAAAGCAAAAAAATCTGAAAATTGCAGCCAAGAATAAAAGGATAGTGACATCAGAGCTCCAAAATTTTATAATATTATTCCAATATAAGAACAAAAGAAAGAAACATATTTTTCCTGATGCAATACAATTAATAAATTTATGCATACACTTTACTAGAAATCTGTAACATATAATTTCAAACATTGTACATTTTACTTTTTTCTATTAAAATATTCTTCAGAAAATATTCTCTTTCATAAATGCAACACAAATAGATTAGAATAAACATTTATATGTCAAAATGATTTTTAAAACTTTGCAAACAATCGATAAGAAAATTCTGTCGCAAATTCGATCTGTCAATATGGAATAGTAATTAATTTGTTCAGATACTTAAAGATATTTCTGCAGACCCCATTTCTTTTGAGAAAAATAATTAATAATTCAACAGCAGGTGGAACTAATGAGCCGCCATTTAAATGGAATAAATCCCAACAATGGCACTATTCCATTTTTCATTAAAAATCCGAAGGTAAAACAGGAAAAAAAATCGTTTGCTAATTTAAGCTAAAAGTTTGAAAGCGTTAAATTTTCAAAAAGTTTCTTCCGTGTCAAGATAATAAGGAAAATCTTTTGATAAAATAGTTAGATATTTTTATTTTTGACGGAACGAATGAGTAACTAGAGGTGTGTTAGGTTTAGCGTCAGTTTATTGTTGCTAGAGAAACTGCTTGTTTGTGGTTGTTGGGATTTTGTTTACTCATTTTTTTCTTTTATTTTGAACATTATCAAAAAAAAAGATGTCACTTGATTTAATTTCCGTTCTGAATATTTTGAAGAAAGTTTCTTCAAAAAATTTGAGCGCTGATTATGTAAACTTTTTAAGCAGATTAAATAGAGCCTGACAATTTTTAAAAACAAAAATAGAATTTTTAGATAATTTTTATTAAAGAAATTTTTATCGGAAAAGTTTTAAAAAAGAAATGAGCTTTCCCATTTGAATTATACTTGAATTCATTAACATTCAAGTGCAATTAAACGGATCAAAATCTTAATATTATTTCTGGCAATATATTTATTATA
>JAOUZG010037308.1:2203020-2221781 GCA_026289955.1 Argiope argentata
ATATATATATATATATAGGGAAAGTGTGAATTAATAGTACGAATTGAATTAGGATCCTTGCTTTCATAGTGTATAGTCCAAATCAGTGACTGTACAAAGGCATCAGGAACTCTAATATAACTTTAACTACTTATTTGACATGTTTCATAAAATAACATTAATTTTGTCAGCATGCTGGTACAAGGCTAACAAGTCTTCCCCATTATCAGGGTGTACCCTAGTTTGTAAAAATAAGTTTTGCAAGCGAATATGACGCATGAAGTAATTAAATCGTACTCTTGGCCCTAATTGGCGCCATTGAAAAAGCAAGAGATACTTATTCGGCTTAAATTGTTGACTGGTAACTATAAGTGTACCTGTGAAGAGCTACAAGCTACGACACAACAACATTGTTCTTAAACTAATCCTATCCGTGTAAATTATTTCACTAAGATTCTTTCAAACGGAAGCTATCCGCAGTTAACAGGCTAATTAAAAAATTAGCGTGTTAATTGCTGTTCATTGTCTTTGAAACTAACTTGATATTCATGGAATCAAGACGTCAACAATCAAGGCGTTTTCTTCGTGATCTGGGAATCTCGGTTCGAACATGATTGTTCTTTATCTGTGTTCTATATTAGAGGCGTGTGAAAACAACCCCCTTGTAAAAACGTTGTGCAAGCGAATGTGACACGTGAGTAGCCATTACATACTCTTGGCCCTAGATTACGTGAAAGAAAAAAAGAAACACTCATACCTTAAAATCGTTCACTTCGTCAGCGGGCTTGTCTATTGCAAGTGCCGTAATAACAGAGTTTTTATATCCTTAATGACCGAGAATTCCTCTGAGCTTTGTGATTATCGATCTAATAAACAGCAAAATTTACAAAAAAAAAGCACGGTAAAAAAGATTTTACATATTTTAATTTTTACGATTTTTAAATCTATAGTTTTATGATTCCTTATCAGAAACATAGTTTCAAATTTTTTCGTTTTTTAAACGCACTATAAATTGCTGCAAATATGCAATAATAATTAAATAAAACGCATTCATAAAACTTCTAACTAAGCACTGAAAATATTAGAATAAATTACTATCATCGAGAATAAATAACTGATCAAGTGTTTGAGAACTCATCAGAATATGTATAAAAAAATACCGTGAAAGATTCCTCAAACGGAAAGTCCATTTTTGGCAATCTTTCTTTATTCTTCTTTTCTCTCCGTGTCTTTCCTTAATATAATTGCTTTGTTATCTTTACTTGAATTTTCATTATTATTAGTAAATAAACAATTCGCCAAATTAATTAAATAAAAAAATTGTTCTTTTTTTCAGTCACTTAAGAGATTGGATTTTGAACTTTTTTTTGAGATTTATTTTAGAACTTTAATTATTGGTCTTATATGAGTGTTTAACAACAATTTAAATAAGTAGTTAGTAAAACTTATAAAAGAACTTTCAATTTTATATTCTTCACTTTTTAAGAAACATCAGTTTATAATAAAGGCACAATAAACAATAATTATAAACGACATAGTATAAATTAAAACTATCATACGTTACTTAGATATACTTTTTTAAAATAATAAATTGAATATTATTTTTAAAATTAAATGTCTTCTCTAGAAACTTTATTTTTACATTCTCTATTTCTAAAGCGCCTTAATCGCTTCAAGAATCTTTATACACTTGCACATACGTATTGCAAGTAAATAAATTTTCATTCCAACTATTTGAATTGCTTTAATGTAAATCAATTCAAGTCCTATTAGCATTCAAATTTACAGAATTAGAATCACACTTCTTTTTTTTCCTTTGACTCAGACGATTTCATCAGATAAAAAAAATCAAGGGAAAAACGAAAACTGTTAAATCTGTATTCATGAAGTCTGCTTGACTTAATTTATTTTTAATCTCTAACATCCAAGCGTTCCTTTTCGTAGTTCTAATTAAGACTATTTAATGAATGTTAATTTTTAAGAAAGAAAACTTTTTTTTTGCGTAAAAAAATTCTCATAAATCAAAAAGCTATTAACCAGCGACCAATCATCGAACTTTTTCTACAGCTAAATTCTAGACTCACATTTTCTTACACTTATGTTTGGATACCAATTGCGATTAAATAGATTATTCACGTAATCTTGATTTTAAATGACATTCTGCTCTTGATTTAATGCAAACAACAAAAGTTATTAAATGACATTTAATAAATATCGGTGAATATATTTTTTTTCACCATTTAGTTAGGACTATTTAGATAGGAAATGAAATTCAGCAAATATTTTATGTATTTTTGAAGACGATAAAATTACATACAGTGAACTTATTTTTTTATTTGTAGAATAACCATCATCAATTTCATTTAAAAACAAACGATTAATTTTATTCAAATTATTAATTGTTTTAAAGAATAATTTTTTGTGTAATGTTTTATCATTCAACATTGACGAGTTTATTCAGATATTTTTAATTTTTACCTATCTTGCCTATATCTTATAACTTTAAACAAGCAATTCTAAAAAATTCTTCCTACTTTAAACAAACTATATATATATATATATATATATATACTTTATTTCATGTAAATCAGAAATGGCTCTAGTGATTTGGATCAAATTTTATATTTACATAAGGTTTTTCTTTTTCAATTTATCTATATGAGAGAATTTCATGATTTTTTTTTCGCAATATTCGCAATTTTGTTTTTATACGCTATATACAGAAGATGGATGACAGGATACGAGCACCTACGAAAGAAGAGAAAAGCTTTATTGATAGTGGACTCCCTTTGACTGTATTACAGACTGCATGCGACGCGGGATGGACGCATAAAGGGCACGAACAACATTTATTATGACGCCATTCTTCTTCGAGAGATGTCTCTAATGCCGAAATCGTGGATGGTGGAGGGAATTGAGCAAAGAATTTTGACTCCAGATACCCCCACAAATGTTCAGATCAGGAGACTGGGGGGGGGGCAAGCAAGATGACCTACTTCCCCCTCATGCTCTGCAAACCTTTCTTGCACGATTTTAGCAGTGTGGATAGGAGCATTATTATCTTGACATAAGGACATTCTCCAGGAAATACAGCCTGGACAAATGGATGAACCTGATCCCCCTGGATACCAACATATGGGCAGCTGTAACCTTCCCATGCAGAGTAACAAGCTGACCAACACCACACTAATATATCGCGCCCCATACCATAAGGGAACCACCTCCGTGCTTCACAGTCGGCACGATGCATTCAGGAGCAAATGATTCTTTGGGCGTTCTGCACACATAAACGCGTCCGGTGGTCTGAAAAAGGGTGAACGGGGATTCAACAGACCAGATGACTTTCTGCCATTGTTGTGGGGTCAAGTGTCTGTGTGTTTGACACCATTGACGTCGCTGTAAAGCATGACGTTCTGTTACCAACGGTTTGCGAATTGCAACTCTTCCATACATGTTCGAAGTATGGTGTTCCCTTTCGACGGTTCTTGGTGAAATAGGGTTCTGAAGATGACTATAATCTCAGACGTTATCTGGGATAGCGAATGCTTCCGCTTTCGGGTCACTATGCGGGTGAAGACTCTTCTATCTTTCTCGGTAAGCTTTCTTTTCCGTCCCCTGTTGTGCCTGGCAGACGCCAATTTCCCGAATTTCATTCATGTTGTCATAACGGCTGATACAGTACTTCTTGCACGCCCCAAATAATTGGATGTTTCCTCCACCGAGCAACCAGCACACTGCCTTCCAAAATCATGTCTTTTTCGAAAAATGACAGGTCCACCATTATTTTGTTTTTTAAAACTTTCGATCGATGCATGCAACAACCATAGCATCTGTTGAATGACCGGTACCTTACCTTTCAAATCCGCCAGGTGGCGGACTACGTTGCGCGCCTTTGAAGTGGGCAATGCCTTTTCTATGGGCGGTTGTATTATTTTGTCACCCATCTCTGTATATTATATTATATATATATATACTATGAACTATCAGAATAAGTATATTCAAATTCCAATTAGAAGAGTGATCAATCCAGTATAGTGTTCAGAAGAATATGAATGACGCGTATATCATACATAATCCACAGTTCTAGTTGCACGTTTTGATTTATATTATTGCTTTTTAAGTTTATCTATAAAAAGGTCTTTCTTGAGAAAAAAAAACGCGCTTTTACGCTAAAAAAAGAATAATAATTCTGAAAACTAACTGTTAGAACCTTTTTCTATCCAATGTCATAAAGCACAAATTCGAACACGATCTCACCATGGTTAAACTGAGTGTAAATTCAAACATATCAGGTAATTTTTCCTCGAACATTTAGAAAATTCCGTGCACAACCAAGTATCACACGGGGAGTATAGAAGTAGACAATTCATAATATTTAAAGAGATATTTAATTATATAAAGACATCACATACGGAACAGCTAATCACGCATCACATTTGCTTGCTCAGCCCCTTTTTACAGGGGGGGCTCATTCACACATCTCACAGATAGTAGAGATAAAGAAGAACTATGAGCAAACCGAGAAATGAAATCAGGACGTCCAGATCCCGGGGAAGACGCGCTACCACTGTGTCAGGATGCCGGCTATATCAGGTAAGGATAAATAAATTAAAATGAATACTGTAGTATAGCACATTTTTTTTTTCAAATAATATGTTAAACTACGTCCGTTCATGATTATTTTTTATTTAAATGATCAGTTCATATGTAAGAAGATTTAAAAATATTCAAATGCAGTCAGTATGCATTTCATATCTAAATATTTTGACTAAAAGACATTTTACAAAAAATAACTAAAAAAACTGACTGGAGATTTAATTCAGAAATAAGTTTTAAATTCCATTTTATTCTTACATTTTATAATGTTCTAATGAAATTATATCAGAAACAAACCATTGGAAAAACCTCTTGTATTCAATACAGTTGCATTTAGTACAATTTCATCACTATGATCCCCTCCCAGTTTTCTACCTTTCTCCATTTTAACAAATGAACTCTTCTTCCTGACGTGGAACGCCATTTTGTTAGAATCTCACAATATTAACAACAGTTTATATTAATTTTAAGTATAATATATTTTCGTTCATATTTTCTAAGTTCCTTTCAATATTTCAATGATTTCAATTTTATCATTTTAAAATATTCTTCAATCTCTCCTTAATTGAAAGTTTTTTTTAAATATGAAGATTCCGTTTCAACTTTGAATGCTCTTTAATTTTAAAAATATGCAGCATTTCAAAATTCACCTTTTAAAACCTCCTGAAATAATGTTGAAATTTCATATTTAAAGAATGGCATTTCATGAAATAAATAATTATCATTTCGTTTCGAATAAATTATAATGCATGTTACAAATTTATAAAAAATAATATGTTATTTTCTTTCAAAACCGATTTGAAAAGCATAAAAATACATATAAACATTTAAAAATAATTTAATAGAATAATGTACTTCAATTTGATATCTATATAAAATCTAATTTAGTTATATATATTACGTTAAATCCTATTTCTGTGTAAAAAACATTAGAGATAATCAAACGTCAAAATGATACTCAAATAATTTTATAGCTTCAATTTATGTGATCCTTTCTTAAATATGAATTTTTATTCCATTATTTTTACATAAAAGATGCTTAATAGAATAATATTTCAGATTTAAAGTAACATATTATCAGGATAATAAAATATTATTGCATATTTTAAGAAATGCATTAAATCTTTCACGATAGTAAAATATTATGATCTTAAAGCTGCGAGACTGTTAGCAAATAATAACTTTAAAAACTACTTTATTGCTAACTCAAATGATTTATACAATAAAAAGAATTTACCATTTTTTTTATTTATTTAATATTTCTTTCCAATGCATAAATTCACTTCTGAGTGGAAATCGTTTGGTACAAAGAATATATGAAGAACTTAAAGAATCTTAAATTTGTTTCATAATTCTTTGAATAAATATTTATTATTTCAACAGAAAAATGTAGTGGAAAGAATTTACATTTTTATGATTTCAAGGCACATGATTTCAAGTTCGTCTGAGAGGGAATTCTAATGCTACTATCGAACGAAATTCAAATATTGTTCCATCATTTTCCATTTTAAAGGCAGTATGAAATGAATGAAAATATGTTTAACTAATTTTTATTGTTTTTTTATGATTTGTTATCCGATTTAATCTGAGAATTTAATATCTATGAGTGACATGTATTCAGATTATTATTTTCTTCTTTTTTATAGTTATTTTTTTCTCAAATTTTAAAAGTTTATGGGGAAATTACTGCTTTTATATTATGTAATAACTAACTTAAAACTTTTTTTCTCCTTCCATAAAATATTATCTTAAAATATAAACGTTATATAGTTTTATGATTCTATGAAAAGTAAATTAAATTTTCTTAAAATATAATCTTTATATAGTTTTATGATTCAATAAAAGTTTCTTCAGCATCGGTTGATTAAAATTGAAAATAAATTCAAATAAGGTCATTAATAGATACGTAACAAAGCTTTTAGAAGAATATTAGGGAAAATTTATTCATTATATATCACTAAGTCACCACATGTTTAGAAATGCTGTCCTTTATATCAGAAAAATTAATAACTTTGAAACCAATGCTAATATTCAAAATGAAAGGAATATATCTCTATTATAACAAGCAGTTTAATAATATTTAATAATTTTTATGTTCAACTTGAATAGTAATATTTCTAAATCACCCAACATGTTTCTTAGCTGTAGTATTTTAATTTATTTTATGAGATATTTAGCAATATGAGCCAGTATTTGATGTAATTATTTTCTAACTCTTTATTATTAATTAATTAAATAACCATCCTTTTAATTTCTATTAAATAATTCTTCTTTCTTCGTGACATCATAGGCTCATAATGCGCATTCTGTTATAAAAATTCACGGTCTCCATGTTACACGCTCTATTGCACAATATTATACAATATTAAGCGACATTGTAGGATATTATCCAATATTCAAAATATTAAACAGTATTATGAATACTGTTTTTTCACGAAATAAATAAGTGCTAATCGGAGATCATTCCGATATTTTGGTTCGTACTACGCATTCTGTAATAAAAATTTATGGTCTCCATGCTATTGCACAATATTATACAATATTAAGAGACACTGTAAGATATTATTCAATATTCTATACAGCATTATGAATGCTGTATTTTCATGAGAGATATAAGTGCTAATAGGTGCTCATTCTGATAGTTTGGTTCGTACTGCGCATTCTGTAATAAAAATTCACGGTCTCCATGCTACACACTCTATTGCAAAATATTATACAATAGTAAGCGACATCGTAATATATTATTCAACATTTAAAATAATATACAACATTATGAATGCTGTATTTTCATGAAATATATAAGTGCTAATCGGAGCTCATTCTGATAGTTTGGTTCGTACTGCGCATTCTGTAATAAATTCAAGGTCTCCATGCTACACACTCTATTGCACAATATTACACAATATTATGCTACATTGTAAGATATTATTCAACATTTAAAACACTATACATTATTATGAATACTGTATTTTAATGAAATATATAAGTGCTAATCGGAGCTCATTCTGATAGTTTGGTTCTGTTATTGACATCTGAATATGAGCTTATTATAGTCTTGCTGATAGTATTTCACAAATTTTTATGTATATTTATATTGTTGTTGAAAGTAATTGATTTTTCTAATAAGCTAATTTTTTCAAACTTTATTTCCTAATCTTGAATCTTTTTGAAGGAAAATTTACACATTTTATCTTTTGTTAGTAATGTATATAATAATATGATAATTTGGTTCTGAAGGTCTTTAAAAATGTTATAAATTTAATTCAATAAATTTGTGCACTAATTTTAAATGAATTATGATAAATACCGTTATAGAAATTAGCATCGACATCGACTGATTAAACCGTCACATTATTTTATAAAATTATTCAAACAGAATATTTATAATAGAATTGATCTAGTCAAAAAAATAGAAATATCTCTCGCATAGAATATGAGGCCTTAATCTCAGAGAATGACTTTTAGAAATAAACAAATTATTGGCATATGTTTTCTTACAATAACTTCAGTAAATCAACTTGAAAATTTAATAATTTATATAATGACTTAAATTTTTCTTTGACTATCATTTAAAATAAATAGCTCATATCCTTACAGCAGATGAAACTAATGAGCTACCTTTTGAAAGGAATAATTCTGGAAAATGGCATTATTCTATTCTTTATTGATTTTCCAAGAATCGGAGGAAAAAACATTGGATTGATAATTAGACTAAAAGATTGAAGTCATTAAGTTTTTAAAAGTTCTATTCTTGTTAAAATAATAAGGGGAGACTCATGATAAAATTTTTCGAATTTCTTAGTTTAAAAGAGCGAAAGAGTGGTAAGCATTCTTTAGCATAGAATTTTGTAAGAATTCGAGAAATTCCTTGCTTGTGAAAAAGGGCTTTTGTTCTATTAATTGTTTTTCTTTTTTTTTCTTATGATCTTGTGTTTTGTGTCAATTACTTTATTTCCTTTAAGAAAATTTCGAAAATGGTTATGTTAATAAACTCTGAACTATTTTTAAGAAAAATAAATTTTTAGATATAATATATATTTATGTATTCACCAGCGGGTGACCGAGCTCCGCTCGGAGGAAACAGGTATCGAAGCTAACTTGAATATCTAAATTTTCAATTGTGATTTATCAAAACAATACATGCCGTATTTAGTAAAGATATCAGTTATCCTTATTTTTTTCTGATGAATGTTGAAATGTCGGAAATGTGGGGCGATTTTCGACTTGGCAACCATTCCTCGTATTATAGTATAAGATAAAATTAAAACTTAAGCTCCAAGCATGCGTTACGAGTAAAAGGGAAAAAATAATCTTATTAATATGTTGCCATCAGATTGACAAAAACTCAAATTTAAAAAAATAAATTATTATTGCGCATTAAACATATAAAAATGCAATTTTCATCACGTGTCTGCATGAAATGAAAAAAATATATATATGAATATTGATATAGATGGCATATTGGCTATAGATGGCAGCACGTTACCACTTGAAAATTTAAGTAGCCATTATGGTGAACTAATAAAGTTTGAAAATATCCTATCTGTAACTCCGAACTGCTCAACCGTAGCGCTTCAAAACCGGCGCCAATCGATTCCTCGTGGCCAAAAACCCCAGACCCCCAAGTTTACCGGAGTTTATTAATTCTGGGGCGATTTTCGACTTGACAACCATTCCTCGTATTATAGTATAAGATATTTATTTTACAACAGTGTGTGATATTAAACAATATGGGCAATATTACTTAATATTGAATTATATTGTATAATATTGTGAAACAGGATGTTCTACTCCGGTATCCTTAATTTCATAGAACCTTCTTTTTTATATTATAGGCTCATAAGTTTTAAAAAGACTGTTCCATTAAATAATGGAACAATCTTATATTTTGTAAAATAATTCGATATTTTACAAAAAAGATTCCTCCGTTTCTCTTGTCAAGGTCAAACATGTGTAAGAATTCTTGTCAAATATCGACATTTGTCAGTTTCAATAGAATATCAGGATATATAAGACTGGGTTAAATGATTTCGTTCTTTTTACACTTCTCTTGCTTTTTCAGCTTTTGTGGCGTGCTGCTTGTATATAATTCGATTCTCTGGGGATGGAATACAATGAACTGAAAAATTCAACCTGTATTCTTCCTAATTTTCGGCCACGACTCTGACTCTGCTTCACACACAAAATTTATATGTAGTTTCAATAAATACATATATTTATAAGAAACCAAAAATAATTATTATCACGTTGTTTTGATTCAGAATTTTGTTTTCGATACTAGGCAAACAAAATGTATAAAGACGGAAATATGTGAATACTTACGGATGATCATTAAAGTTATCTAATTATGATCATAACATGCCATCCAAATAAAGAGATTCTCATCCTTGCAATGCTTCTATTTCTCAATTATTTGCTGTTGTTACTAATGACGCTTGCCATGGACAACCTCGCTGACACAGTAAGAGATATTTAAGCCCAGGATGTGTCTCTTGTTTCAACTAGGACCAAGAGTAAGTCTTAGCTACACGCTCACCATATTCTCTTGCGCCGCCCCTTTTTACAGGGGGGAACACATTCATACACCTCACATATAGTACGTAGGAGAATAACCCTACCCTGATCGAGATTCGATCACCCAGATCACGCGAAAGAATAGCTACCTCTGTGCCAGGATGCCTGCTATCAATGATTTGAATTTCGTTGCTGAAGAAACTATCTAAAAGATAAGAAGCGAAAGTTATTCTTGATGCATTTACACATATTTCGGAAATAGGATATTTCTGTGTAAGATACTTTATTGTTTCAATCTCAATCCAGAAAAAAAAAGCATAACATGAAAAAATTGGCAATAACACCTTCGAACAAGTTCACACTATTATAATTTACGAATTATACGTTTATGATGAAATATTCTTTCAACATGAAAGCGGTAACAAAAAAGAATTAAGAAGGTGAGCAACATTAATGCTGATTACTAAGAATGACTGATCAACTGGGTCTAAAATAATATTCCTTATCATTTTATGGTATAGCAGTTGCCTTTCTTGCGTCAAATGAAAAACGCCAATTGGACTATTGGAAGATTCAGATAACAAATGACAAGTATAATGAACGACTCAAGTAAAAAATACCGACTAGTTTAGTGAATAAACCGGATGGAAAACTCCATCCGGTATAGAGAATGTCTGGTTAAAAACAGCCAACAGGACTATTAAATAAAACGATAAAAAATACAATAGGCTTAGTAAACAACTCAAATGGAAAATAACTAGTGTAGTGAATAAAAAAGATGGAAAACTTGAACCGATCTAATAAATAAACCATATGGAAAACTTCAACCGATCTAATAAATGAACGAGATGGAAAACTCAAACCGATCTAATAAATAAATCAGATGGAAAACTTCAGGCGATCTAATAAATGAACGAGATGGAAAACTCAAACCGATCTAATAAATAAATCAGATGGAAAACTTCAGGCGATCTAATAAATGAACGAGATGGAAAACTCAAACCAATCTAAGAAATAAATCAGATGGAAAACTTCAGGCGATCTAATAAATAAACCAGATGGAAAACTCCAACCGGTCTAAGGGATGTCTGGCTAAAAATCGCCAGTTGGTTTATTGAACAACTAAAGTGGAAAATAACTAATGTAGTGAATAAAACAGATGGAAAACTTACATCGGTCTAGTAAATAAGCCAGATGGAAAGCTCCAACCAGCCTAAAGAATGCCTGGCTAAAAACAGCCAACAAGACTATTAAATAAAACGATAAAAAAAGACAGTTGGTTTAGTAAACAACTCACGTGAAAAATAACTGGTGCAATAAATAAAAAATATGGAAAACTTCAACCGGTCTAGCAAATAAACCAGATGTAAAACGTCAATTAGTTTAGATACTTTCAAATGGCAAAATTTTTAACATACTATAAATGATGAAATATTGATTAACAGAATATAAATAATTATTTCTAATCCCCTTCTAGTATAGAGTATGTATTTCCGTATAGAAAGATAAAGTTCCTACTGTTTCAGTAGTTTAATATTTCTAAAGGGAATATTTATAATATTCAGCTATATGATGAACGGGATCTAGATTGTTTATTTTGTTAACCATTCATATTTACAAGTATTAGAAAATATGGCAGAACTTTTATAATTATGGAATAATGAATTCCCTTATCCTCATTAATTCTTCCATGATGAAATAAAAATTGTTTCAAGAGCCCTGTTTTTTTAAAAAAAAAAGTACTTTTGATGTCGTATTTGCGTAAAATAGTCAGAAAGGTTTTCTTTTATTAGAAGATAGCATTGAAAAGGAACATATTAGTTTGTATTAAACCACAATATAAAATTACAAATTTTATTGATATTTTATGTGTAAGCTTAAGCCCAAACATAATTAATTTATTCTTGACTTGGTTTCAAGAAAGAAGTTTTGAAAGAGAAAAAAAGATAATAAATTTTATCCCTTTGAAAATCCACTTTCCACAAAAATCAAAAGCTACATTCAGTTTTTAGAGTGGCACTAAAGATTTAAAAAAAAAATAGAAATGAAATTATAAAAACTGCTTGACAAAAAAAAACTACAAGATATAACTAGATTTTGATTACAATTTCAATACGGACTTTCCAAACTAATCATATTTGAATTCCAAAATGCAAACACTAGACAAACCCTAAAATTTTTTCTTTTCACTTTTCTTCTCAGAACATCTTAAAGAAATCTCCCCGAAGCAAAATTAGCTTCTTTGCCCACTATTAAGAAACGGAATCTTAAAATTTCCCTTCTTTCTTTCTAATTAAATCGCTAACTGAAGCGAAAACTGAATCCGTACACATTTAAAAACTTTTTTGCTTTCAAAAAGAGAAGGAGAAAAAGAAACGTGCTGCTTTCGTTAGGTTCCGTTGAAGGGAAAACCAGTGTAGATTAATTGTTTTTTAGAGCAAAAGGTCTGGAAAAATTCAATTTGCGGGAAAATACATTGAAAGAAGTAATTCAGGCTTATGGTTTTGGGTAAAAGCCTTTTCCAATCCATTTCACAATGATTCGTTTTAAAGGACTCGGTTACAAGTGCGTCTTTATATTGGTTTGTTGCCACAATTTTATAAATTGAAAATATTTCTTTTAAATTTAACTTAGTAGGATAATTTTTTACTATAACTTTATAAACAATAGTGTTATATTTTGAAACGTTTTGAATAGAGGCACTAAAAAGTACCGGTGCCTGAATTTGGGTAAAAGCCTTTTCCATTCCATTTCATAATGATTCGTTTTAAAGGACTCGGTTACAAGTGCGTCTTTATATTGGTTTGTTGCCACAATTTCATAAATTGAAAAAAAATCTCTTAAATTTAGCATAGTAAGATAAATTTGTGCAATAAATTTATAAGGAACAGCGTTATATTTTGAATCATTATGAATAGAGTAATTAAACAGTGCATGTTATTTATTTTATTACACATCAACGCTATGTAGCGGTTGTAAACAACCGTCAAGTAATAGTCATAATTTCTTTAACGTTCTTTTATTTGTGGATATAAGTTGAAAACTATAACATTTAATAAATGAAATTTAATTAAATGTTATAGTTTTCAAAATATACATCAATCTAACCCAAAATTTAATTTAAAAATGAATAGCTCATGACAATCAAAGCTAAATGATTTTCAAAAGTCCGTATTCATTAACTATTAGAAAGTCATTTAATTTTTGAAGAAACCTGGTGAAAAATAAAAGCAATTTTTTTTCATTCTAGCTCAATAATTTAAATGTAATTTTTCCATTGCGTGTCGAAAAAATACTGTAGAAATGTTCGTAATATTGTATTTTTTACGGTTAGTATCGTAATTTGATGTAGATAATTATCAGATGTGCATTTCAGATATTTCTCAAATATAATTTAGGAGCAAAACTCAATATAGATCAATAGCCTTGATCATCATTATGCATCAAATTTAATCAATCTAAATTACTGATGCTTTGATTTTATGCTTTTTTAGTCGTCAAATCCTTAATGGATTTGTCCTGATATTTTACATAAATCTAAAATTCTAAAAATAAATCCCTAAGCGAAATTTATTTTTACATTAATCCTATTTTTGAGTTAGTGCCGGCTTTCTGACACAGAGGTAGCGCGTCTTCCTCGTGTTCTGGGAGTCCCGGGTTCGAGTCCCGGTTCGGGCACGGTTGTCATTCTGTGTGCTATCTGTGAGATGTGTGATTGTGTGCCCCTGTAAAAATGGGTTGTGCAAGCGTGTGGATGTGTCTTTCATCCTCATATGAGCTAGAAGTCAGACTTCGGCCCTTGGGTGCTCAGGGGTCCATAACCTCAGAAGCTACTCACCCCTCTTTCTGTGGTAAAAGTGGACACGACATCATCATCATTCCTGAGTTTTTATGCACATGGAAGACAGGTATTGAAATGTCATATAAAATTTCTCCTAAAATACAGAGTATTGATAGTTAAACTGATGCAGCTTAAATTCACATATAGTCTTTTTGATTGAAATCATTCACCGAAACTTCGTTTATGGATTGTGTGGGTCACGGGGAAAAGAAAAGTATTAAAAATAAGTAATTAAATTAAGATGGTGCTATACATGCAATACAAAAAGGCCTCAGTGCAAATAAGACGCATAACGAAAAAGACTGAGATGTTCCATTGAATTTGTCACTTGCTGTGACTTTCTTCAACAGTATTTCTGCCTTACAAGAATGCGAAGGGTTAGGAGTTACTGTCTTCATTCAAACTGGTGCAACAAGTTAAGAACTGCTTAGTGTCCATTCAGTGATGATCGATCGAAAAATTTTGAGACATTTTTTATATGCCTGGCTTTCTCATTGACCAGTTGGTTAGTTTGAAGTTTTATGGCAAAAGAATCAATTGGAAAGTTATACTGAGGCAAACAAGTTTATCTCTAATTCAATGCCCAACAAAAACTGTTCTTATAAAAGTAATACAAAAAAATCCATTGGTAATAAGATGAAAAAATACGAAAAGTCAAAATGAAGCCATAAGAGTAACTAAGAGTCAAACTGAGGAATAAAAACTGATAGACTTTAAAAAGTTAAAAAAGGCTATCATGTGGATCTCTGCCAAGCCACAAGGGCAAAAATCACTGATGTTGTTTTGAAGTAAAACAAACGCTGAATATTAAAAATATGGGCATTCTACAAGGACATTATAAACTGTTATTCCACAGCCATAACGTAGACACATTGATAACTGATCGTTTAATAACAGGTGTCTATGTGTGAATCTAGTGTAACCGATTCTCAGACGAGTTAAAACTGTGTCATGTTTTCGATAACTTCAAAAGGGCCAGTTTTCTGTAGCAGGTTTACAAGTATGAAGTTTTCTTAGAGTTTCGAAATCTCATTGAGTTTGGCATTTAACCCGGCAGGACGGGCGCCACGAAAAGTAACACGAGAACGGGCATGGGGTGTCAGCACACCCCAAACATATTAAATGGCATAAACACGAAATTTTTTCTAAATTTTAATTGCAAAGGAAATTTATAATAATTACACTTTTTTGCGAGAAAAATGATAACTAATATGTTAAATTATCCTAACTTTCAAAATTATTAATGAATAAATTAAAAGCTCACACCGTTTTGGTCTCAGTTCGAAAAACGGAAATTTTCCCCTGTGATGATTTTTTTAACAATTTTTATTATAGTAAAAATTATACATTATTGTAAATAAAAATACTGAAACTAATCAATTTTCCTTATAATTTAGGTGTACATCGATCTGAAACTTTAGATTTTTGTAGTTATTACATACAGCTTCAATTTCTGAGTGTTCTCGACATATATTTTTGTCGCACCTCACACACATGGTTTTTGATTTAATATCTTTGTGTCTTGGACGCAAATAGCATCTTCTGTGACTCAGCTTTCTTTATATCTTTTCCGATAAAAAAGCTAGTTTGGTCGCAAAATTCCTCTGAATAATCGCATTCTTCTAATTCAGACTGGTGATCAGTGATTATGTCATCATTATCTAAATCGTTTAATTCTTGAACTATATTCTTTTCATCTGACGAAATCTCCTCTGACATCTCTTGAAGTCTGTTTATTTCTTGCTTATACGTCAAACAAAGAAAAGGCTGAACAGAACGACTGGAACAAGCCATGATTTCGCACTGAAAAATGCAAACATGAGCGCGCGCACGGGGTGTCCGCACACCCCAAAATCGTTCTATAAGGCTAAAATGGAGTCTGAATTCGTCGTTTTCAGACTCTACGCATGGAAACTGACCTTCGAGGCAGGTACTGAGGGGCCAGATTACTTCGGTTTATATAGACAGACAGCAGATGAATATATTTGGGCGTGGGGTGTCGAAACACCCCGCGCCCGTCCTGCCGGGTTAATGTAAAGACAGCTTTTTACCTGTTTCTTTAAATCTCATGCAAATACGAGTGTTTCAACGAAACGAGATGTGGACTGGGCACCATTATGAGCTTACTCATTACCATATATTCCCACATGGGAAGGTATCCAGCAGAATAAAAATGCAAAATTTTAGAGATAATCTTATGAAACAAGTCTAGAATTTTTTTTAAATATTTGGATGAGTATTACTTTTTATTGTCCGGACTTGAATCCCCACGGTTTCTGATTATCAGATTCCCAAAGATTTGTGTCAATGGAAAAACAGTGAATTTCACCTCCACCCTCCAAATGACAATTTTGAGAAAAAAATCGGTAGCTCTAGATCGTACAATCTGACATATAGAACATCAAAAAACATACAGACAAGAAAAAGATAGAATGATGAAATGATATATTCTTTATCATTAATGGTTAAGGAATTGGGATTCTTTTTTAAATATTAATAAGATGGAGCAAAGTCAATTTATAGGTGCATTCATTCTAGTTTTATTTCAAAGTTTTAACATAATAAAAATTAATTTTGCTGAACAGTTTCATTGTGAGAGGATTTGCTATAAATTAAATATTCCAAAATGTGTCACTTAAATATTCAATTTTGATTCTGTTCCATTTCCATTCGATGTATTTGAATAATTAAGCAGAGTTAATTATTTTATTTATTTCTAAGACAGTTCTTATAGAATTTTTGGAAAAAATTTCACCCATAAAATTTACGTAAAAAAGTTTGAATACCATTGTGTATTGGATTAACGAAGAATTTCGAACGATAAATTATAATTATTTCCACATATCATATTCAAATCTTCGAAAATTTTTATTTAAAATAAGCCCAGCTAGATTTGAAATCAATCAATCCTTTTGACAATTATTTAAATTTCTCATTCAAACTATATTTTGGTTTCGTAAACAACTGCGTATTGTGATAAATATTCTGAATTTCATTAGAAATGTGTATTTAAGAAGACAACGATATGCATTGAAATTTAAATAAATATACTGATTCCACTTAAATAAACAGTAGAGAATACTTTAATGGAAATAGAAATTTGAATAAACTTTACGAATTCTACATTGAATAAAATAAATATTTATATATCTGAGTTTCTCTTCAGAAGTAAAATAATACTGAAAAGAAATAAATTTTAAAAAAACATTTTAAAAAATTTATTTTAATGAAAATGTATATTACATCTGTTTTTATTCTATTACTTTATTATAAATTTAAATATAATATATTTAAATATA
Organism: Argiope argentata; assembly: GCA_026289955.1. Classification (NCBI taxonomy): domain Eukaryota; kingdom Metazoa; phylum Arthropoda; class Arachnida; order Araneae; family Araneidae; genus Argiope; species Argiope argentata. The sequence continues at coordinate 2,220,250 of JAOUZG010037308.1, forward strand.
TTATATTTTAATTAATTTATTTATTTATAAGTTATATGTTTATCTTCATTTTCCTTTTGATTCTGAATATTATTATATTTTTTTGATTGCACCGCATTACGTTTACAAATAAAGTATATAAATTATTTAACTTGATTTAATCAAGTAAATATTGTTTAATTTACTAAGAATAAAAATATAAAATTAACGTTCAGGAATGTAAGTTTATATTTAATTTTTATCATTTAAATCTAGGATTGCCGTAAATTTCTGATTATTTTAATAAAAATTACTAAGGTTTTTATAATACTATCAATCCCATATGAATATTATTGTATTATGTAGATAAAAAAAATAATTTTTGATGTTTTATTGCTTAAGATGTGTTAAGAATCCCTCATTCCTTTTAGTTTTAATTAAATCATTTGTTTAAATCAAATAGATTGAAAGATTCAGGTTCAACAAAAAATTTACTTAGCTATCCAGAAAAATTTCTTTTCTCAAATTTTAAAAACAAGTTTGAACACTTTGTCATGTAATGCTCCAAAAATACACTATGAATCCAGTTGACTGAAAAAATTGTTCATTAAATGATACACTTTACGATTTTGGTATATTTCAAATATGAATTACCTATATACAATAAAGCTGTTTACGATTTTCTATTATCTCTTTCAAATTATTATTACAGGGGTCCTGTCACAGAGGTACCACGTCTTCCTCTTGATCTGGGCGTCCCGAGTTCGACTTCCGGCCAGATCAGTGTTGTTCTGTGTATTATCTGTTAGTTCCCTGAATGTGTCTCCTGCCCCTTGTAAAAAGGGATTGTGCAAGCGACTGTGATGAGCGTGTAGCTAAGTCGTACTCTTGGCCCTAGTTGGCGCTATTTCTAAAACAAGAGAAGCTCATTCGGCTTAAGATCACTAACGACCGTCAGCGTGATTGTCCATGTCAAGTGCCATTAGTAACAACAACAACAACATTATTATTAACACAAAATGTACAACGATATTGTAACGATATTAAAAAATATCGTGGATATATATGTATAATTATTATCTTAATGTTTCCTCCACTAATACATATTATCGTTTTTATACATGTTTATTGATTCTGGAATTTTAATATTTAGGATCTCCTTGTCTATTTTCCATATTATGTAAAACATACATATTAGTGTATTCTATTATTTTAAGTTATTATTCTAAGTTTCACAAAACGCTACTTTAGCAGAGGTTCTACTAAAGATAACGTTGTGTCGTTGTACTCTTCTGCAATGTATTGATCACTGGACAATAAAAAATAGTTTAACACTTCTGTTGCTAGAATACTGCGATCTCACCTATCAGTAACTTTTGTTACTATTTTATTTTTGAAATTCGTTTTTAAAAAGAGAAAACAAATGGAAAAATATATCCCATCATAATAAAGAGCCAACTAACATCCTACTGTAATTGAAACCTTTTACCAATCTTCTTTCTTTCAGTAGCTTTTGACTGGAAGAGCTACTGTTCTTCATGCAGAACGTACTTGGAACGCAAAGCAAGAATGTA
>JAOUZG010037308.1:2227453-2255455 GCA_026289955.1 Argiope argentata
TTTAAAGTTTTCAGTTTTCATTCAGCTCACTTTTGACATTTAAAATGGTATGCAAAATTGCATGAAATGAATTCTGCAAACACAAAGATTATGGCAGATTAATAACTGTAGTTTAAAGACAAAACCGTTAAATCGTTAACCAAGATTTGCGTTTAAGAATCATTTTAATTAATTATGTGTTGCTGCTTCAGTCACTTTCTTTTCAAATTCAAATTCTTCGAAAAATTAAATTTATCTGAACTTTTTTAAAATTTCTCTGCAGTATTAAGTCAGAATACGTGGAAATGTACAATTCTAAAATAAAATTAGCGTGTCAATTAAGCGCCAATCTCCTGGCCAGTCATAAACACAATGGCATAACGAAGTTATCTGCTAGACTGTTAGCATGTAAAATTTTCCGAACGCGAGATTTACTTATGTTAAGTTTGTGAATATTAATATTTTTTTCCATTGAACATTTAGAAATCCCCGTGCAGCACTAAGTAACACACGGGACTTGCAGAAGCAGACAACACATTACAGAAAGACATCACATACAGAGAAACTACTCATGCATCACATTCATTATAACTAAGAAAATGCTGTGAAAAAGAAAAAGTATAAAACAACTATACACAAAATAAGCCCTTGGTGACCCAAAATCAAATAACATATATACAAAATACAGTTTCCATATGCAATATAGACGTAAGAAAACTAATGTCAAAGCAAAGAGTAAGTTCAATCGTGATCCGCGGATTCCAACTGCATTAGATTATTGATAATTTCGGAAGTGCTTGCCTTTAAGAGAGGGAAATTTAATAGCAACTTGATGTCCGAATTTCTCCAGCCTAATTGCCATTTTGTGCGGGTAATTTCCCATAATTCACATTCCTGTATAATATGTTGAATGGTTCCAGAAGATTTGCCACATCTGCACTTATCAGATTTTCCAAATAAACTAACACAGTGAGCTTTGAAAACTCCATGACCAGTTATGATTTGGTTTATGAAAAAGTCGACATATAGTCATTTAAGATAAGATGCACTGTTTGAATAAATTTTTTAGCCCAAACACCTTTATTGGAGGCTTCCCAACGAACCTGCAACTTTTCAATTTTTTTTATTTATTTCAGTTCGCATCTGAGTTTCAGTTGGACTAAAAGAATAATCAACCGTCTCTTTTTTAGTTGCTTCTTTTGCATAAAACTACGCTCTCTCATTATAATACAGATATAATAATTATATATATTATAATTACAGATATAACAGATAAAGAACAAACATGCCCGAACCAGGACTCGAACCCAGGACGCCTAGATTACAAGGGAGACGCTCTTCTTTTGTTCCAGAACGTCAGAAAATATTTATATTGACTAAATATGTGTAGTTTTAAGAATAGTGCTTAGTGGAAGTGGTAGTTTATTATTTTTTTAATTGTTAGACACCGTTTTATTGTACTATTCTTACAATAGGATATTTATTAACCCAAATGAAAATTAATATGATTAAAAATAAAGTGTCATGCCTTGTTTATTGTGGCTTTCTTATTTTTGAATTCAGTTTCGATGTTCAAAGTATAACTTAACTTCAAACTGAATTTTAACTATATTAATAACTAGTGTAATGCTTAAATGTCACAGTGTTATAATATTATTTAAAAAAATGATATATATGATGCCATATTTTATTTATTATGACTATCTTATTTCTGATATATCAATAACAAAATAGATAACGAAGACGAACACAGAACCGGTCCATTAATAGTTCAGATAGCAGGATGTCAGATAACAAATATCGTGGATAGAATAAATTCGTTTTGTGGTAGAAACAACCGAAGTAAATCATAGAACAGCAAAGACACTGCAACAATATGGGTCATTGATCTTCCTACTATGAAAGGGAACACTTTCTGTACAAGAACAATGGCCTGTGATCTTAAACGGGACAAAAAATAATTTCGTCTAAGGTATGTTATTCAATTTAATGATGAGAGATTGCTTTTAAAGTTTCACATCTAAATTAGAAACTTAATATTATGCTTGATAAATTACTAGATAATTAAATAGATATATGGATGAATCAAAAATCAACATTTAAATGCAATGTCAGGATAAAAAAAATCGAAAAATATTATTTTACCAAAATGCTTTTACAAATTTTGAGAAATCAGTCTTAATAAAATGCAATAAATTCATTATATATTTATGTGAATATGCTAAAAATGTAAGTGTGTGAGTGTGCGCTGGCAGGAATAAAACATTTTCGCTGCCTTGTTCTCTCATTCTTTTCATTTCACTTCACCGAATGCTTTTTGCAAATCCCTGCTTTTAAAAATCCCTGGTCACCTTAATCCAGAAAACAATTTATAAAACAGATTAATAAAAAATATAAATATTTTCTTTTCCCTACTATTAAAACTAGAAGTAATCTTATAAATAATTTAAACATACATAACGAACAGAAAATAATACACTCTGGGGTAAATATTATAAATGTTGAGCAATGAATCAAGTAAAAACGGTGTAAAGGAACTGCAGTGAACTGAGTATTGTAATAATATAAGCAGGTCGGTGGTATTGGTGTACTTGGATTCTTTTTAATTAACCATTCGTGTGTTGTGTTGTGTTTTTAGTGTTCCTGTTTTGTGTTTGTGTCAAATAAAGTGTTTTACAAAATATGTCTGATTGAACTTATTCAAAGTGCTAGAGCAGCGGGTAGCTGCTACGAAGTCTTTACCTAACAATAAATTTAATCCAGATAGAATTGTTAAAATAGATAAATAAATAGTACAAATATTTGTTTTGCCACAAATCAAGACAGTCAGCATGCCAAACTAATTAATTAATTTAAGCAATTAAAATGTACATTCCCAAACCATATATCTTTTGAGAAAAATATTCATTAATCTCTCAGCATATGGAAACTAATGAGGCGCCATTTGAAAGGAATAAGTCTTAAAAGAGTCGTTATTTTGCACCCTATTAAAACTGAAGTTAGCGGAAGGAAAAAGTCGGATTATAAATTAAGGCTAAAAGTTTGAAGGCATTCAGCTTTTCCTGCCTGTCAAGATAATAAGGATAACCGTTTGGTAAAAGTTCCCAATTTTTGTTTTATGATTTTTTTTATCTTTAATCAATGAACTTGTAATAAAAATGATTTGGGATTTAATGATAATTTATTAAAGTGAGAGATGCTAGTAGTTTGTGAGCGTGATAGATGTATTTTTTTAAAAAAATTTCAGCATTTTTTTATATTATAACTTATATTAAAAATTGCATTCTGTTTATGTTCGACTAAGAATATTTTGAAGAAGTTCCCTTTATAAAAACTGAAGAAATCTTTTAAAAAAATAATTTTTTTTGAATATTTTTCTTAAGGCTACCAGGGACCTTTAAAATGACTTTTTTGCAATTTTCACCTCATCAATTTTATAGGCCGCATTTTACAGACAGCATTTTACAGGCAGTAAGAATAACACTATAGGAGATGACACAAAATTTTAACTCATTATATTCATTTATTTATGAGTACGGGGGTTAATATAATATAACATTAGCGATAAATAACGTTAATGAAAAAGGTTTAAGGCGCTGCAAATTTGTTCGAAAGCGCTCCAATTTTTATTATTACTTCCTCTAAACCTTATGAAAAAAATTGGGATAAATTTTAAAGTTTGAGTACGAAATATCAAAATTAACTAATGAAATAACTCAAAACTACTTAAACTATTTTAAAAAATCAGTAGCTTTAAGTTATTATATATTTTTTAATTTTGATATTTCGTACTCATATTTCAAAATTAATCACAACTTTTGTTTCAAAAGGGTTAGAGTAAGTAATAATAAAAATTGGGGTAGTTTCAAACAAATTTGAAGCAAATGGAACATTTTTCATTAAGGTTATTTATCGCTAATATTATATTTTATTGACTCCCCCCCCAACTCATAAATAAATGAAAATAATGTTTTAAAACTTTGTGTGTCATCTCCTACAGTGTTATTCTTACTGCCTGCAAAATTTCAAATTGTTAAGGCAAAAATTGAAAAAATCATTTTAAAGGTATCTGGCCGCCTTAATCAATGAACATGTAACAAGAATTATATGGGATTTAATGTTAATTTATTAAAGTGAGAGAGGCTATTTTTTGTGAGTAATAGATGCTTTTTTTTAAAAAATTTCTACATTTTTTTACATTATAACTTATGTAAAAAATGCAATTTTGTTTATGTTCAGCCAAGAGCATTTTGAATAAGTTATCTTTACAAAAACAGAAAAAATCTTTAAGAAAAATAATTTTTTTGAATATTTTACTTAATTTGGCAATTTAGTATCTAAAAAAAATATTTTTTTCATCAATTTTTTTAAAAAATTTAAGATAAATAATTCTAACAAAATGCTTTTCATGAAATGATTAATTAGAATAATTCCTTAAATGCAAAAAAAATTTGAATTTTATAGGAAACTTCCAATTGAAAGAAAAAAAAAGATTATTTATTACATTTTTCATCCCATCTGAGATTTCAAAATTCAAGTAACTTAGGAATTTCTATGTTTATTGCTTAAAGTGGAATGTTATGTAGTTATTTTTCGTGATATATTATATATATATATATATATATAAACATAAGAGATTGTTTTCTTGACATATTTGCAAATGTTATCATTTATCACTTGCAAAATTCTCTTTAGCAGCAAATACGACTTCATGGTGCATCATGTTTTTAAATTTCGTAATGTTACTAATGTTCTTCAGTTTAAATTTGGCGCTGTTCGAGTTGCCAGTTATCGAAAAAAATATCTTATTTCTATTATGTAAAGATGTGGATCGTGTAATAATGATTTTTATATTCCTAAGTTCTAACCCAAATAGTGCTACAGATTCCACATTCTTATTCTTTTCATAATAGTCTCTGAAATTCTAATAGTAAACATGATTATCATTACAAGTATTTGAGACGTGTCGAATAAATACAAGAGCGAAGAGGTCATAAGAATACTATTTTACAAATTTTCTCAATTTTCGTCCTATTCAGGGCAACACATCAATCCTGTTTCTACTTAGAATATACAAAACATCAGTGGACACCCCATAAAGTCAAACTTTATGACTGTATCCTTTAATTTTGCATTCAATAGGCACACTGCAGGAACACAGGACCACTTTATATGTCACAGGAAAGTATTAATTTCCAGGTATTCCTGCTAGTAAAAATATCGTATCAATCGAATTGTTGAAGCTTCAACCTAATTTGTTGAAAGCTGAATGTGCTGGAAACTATCATCACTTTTAAATATCTGTAAACTCAAATCTGTTGCCATTAATCTTATTAAAATGTTTATATCATTAATTCAATAAACAATGAAGTATATTACGAAGAGTAACACACTTTTTCAAATATGTCAGGCTTAAGGAATAATATAACATTTTGCAGCAACCTAATACTTAAAAACTTTTTAATCTGAGATTTATAAAATTTATTGTACAGGAAAACAGCTAGAGAGAATTATAAAAATATTTCAGGCGAATACATAAAAAGTGACTTGCGGGAATCTAAGATATACATACAATGAATAGTTATAAAAATAAAAACCAGCAACTGAAAAAAAACACTATGAAAAACCTCGCTGGGTATCAGAACTCCAAAAAGAGAATCCATTCGTCTACTGTTTAGTGAATATGAACTAGACAATTTTAGCTTTTATAACTACCGCGACTGCGTCCTGAATTTTCGAGAAGAAACTACGAATCTCGAATCCTGGCAGGGATATCATAAAGATTCCCACATATTCAAGCATTTTAATTTTTTGCTGAAAAACAAGTCATTAAATTCAGTACAAGTCCTTAAACTGTTGTTGAGATTCTCAACAGACCTGTGAGGGGGGCAGCTATTCATCATTCTTTAGAACAAACTGCAAAACCTTTTTACTTCATGTGAGAACAATTGCTCTTAGAAACAATTTTACAGATTTTTTAATTGAGATCAAGCTAAAAATAAATAGTATCGCCAGATGTTTAGTTTCGCAACAAAATGTTAAAAAATGGAGTTACCACTTAGCACCACACCACAATTCCATTTATAAAGCCCAAATGGCCCCTTTCTGGACTGGTACAGATGTAGGTGGACTTTATTAAAAACCAAAAAAATAAACAACTATCAATTTGAAAGAAATAAGCAAATGACAAAAAAAACATAAAACATAACAATAAGTGATAAGACTAGAGTGAAGAAGGTCTGGAGTACAACAAAAATGCAGGAATGAACATGATAATGTACAGTATGAATGAAAATATAAAGGGATAGATATAAAACAACTATGAATAAAATACTAGGCGCATTAAATGATACCCAAAAAGAATCGATAAGTTTAATATAACTGTAACAGTTCTCCATGATCAATTAGGAATCCAATCATGTTCACGTTTTGTGACAGATGAATAACTAAGGATTCTTTTATATCAAAGATTGTCTAGCTAAAAGAATGGAGTTATAACAATAGAAATCATCAAACAAAATAAAAGTGCAGAATAAAAATTATTTTTATTCAAGATTTTATTTTATTACATTATTTTAAGTAATTTAATTTTATTACATAATTTTTATGTTATTACATTAATTAAGATTTTTTGGGGAGATTAATTACTAAAGATTATTTTATATCAAATATTTTCAATTTAAAAATGGAGTTATAACAATACAAATCTTCACACACAATAAAAGTGCAATTTATGTGCAAAATGAAAATTTTATCCAAGATTTTATTTTATTACATAAATTTCACTCTAATAACATTTGCGTCCCAAAACGCAATCTCATGAAAGCCAAATAATTCTTCCATTCAGAAATAGAAAACACTGGAGGGAAAAATGGTTGTATTATCTCTTATCAAGATAGTTAGTATTAGTATTTTCGATCATCTTTTTTTTTTCTAATTAAATGTTGAAACGATGCAAAAACGGAATTCATTCGCACTCAAAACCCTTTTATAACCAAAGAGAAAAAAAGGAAAAAGAAATTTGCTACTTTGCTTAACCTCTTTTGAATCAAAATTGGAATAGTGTAATCAGCTTTAGAGTAAAGAGGTGTAAACAAAAGTCAATTTTTGAGAAAGATGTCAGCAGAAGTAATTCAGAATTATGATTATGAATAAAAAAAATCTTCTATTCTACATCATGATGACTGATTTTCTAAAGAGGAAATTTAAAAAAAAAGGAGAATTCCTCTTCATTTTTATCTTACCATATTAATATTTGTCCATTATTTAATGTGAGTGAATAGTGAATTGATTTTGTTAAAAAATCGAATTTAAATGAAAATCTAAAAATCCACTTTAAAAAATTGTAATCAGTTTTTGAATTCTTTTATTGTAAGTAGTATTGCAAAGTCAAAATCAATATAATAGCCCATTTTATGGTATAACAATGTTTTCCCAAACATACATAAATTTCATTAAATTTCTACTATTAGCTCACATGTTCCCTATATATATATATAGATCTTGTTCAAATTCTGAATTTTTGATAAAATACTTTTTATTCAACCACTCAAGTTCATGTAAATTTTTTTTAAACTTTCAGTGATTGACATTTGATGTTGCCACAGTTTTTTTCAATTATTAATCCATTAATTATTTTATTAATTAATTAAAAACTAGCTTTCTTGCCAGAAATCTGCATTTCCCCGCCGCAAAATAAGTAATAAATTCAGTTAGTTTTTTCAATGAGGTTAGGCCTAACATGTTTTGGAATATTATTTCAAACGATTCAGGGATGTTTTTAAATATTTGATGCATGTAAAATTAAACATCGTTAATTATATGATTTTTTGGATTCACTCTGAAGTACTTTTGAATTAAAATAAATTAGTAAAGAGAAAATTTTAAAATATTATTCTAAATAACGTTACCCTAACTGACGTAGAAGAAAGAAGCAATTTGCGTTGCCTCAAATGGCGGCGAATCCTCATTTGGCGTCAAAAATTCAACACTAGTATATTTTTTAATCAATTCTTTATAGTAAATGTATTTATTAGGTTGTGATAGCTGGGTTGGTAAGACATTGGATTCGTTTCCGCCGGATTGCGAGTTCGAGCCTGCCTGCCGAAGACTAAGTGTGTGTGATGGATGCTATATCTGCCGTAGTTACAATGTCCTCCATGTCGAGAGTAATACCAGTGGGGGTACTGGACCAGATGTTGTCATTCTCTATACCAGATCTAAATTGCGATATGCGGATGAATGAATGAAATGTTTGAATGAATTTTGCCCCGTAAAAATGTTTTGTGACCTGCGTGAGCTAGAAGTCAGACTTCTGCCTTCGAAAGCTCAGGAGTCCAAAATCTCAGAAGCTACTGCACCTCTCCTTCCGTTGTAAAAGAGAACACGAGAACAAGAACAATTGTAATTATTTAATAAAAAGTAACAAAAAACTGGGATTTTAAAGCGAAAAATCGCCAAATAATGTAGAACGCCAGAATTCTTACAGGGATTTTAAAGCAAAAAATCGCCAAATAACGTAGAATTCTACCTGATTTCTTACAGCAATTTTAAAGCGAAAAATCTTGGAATAATATAGAATTCCGCCAAATTTCTTTGGAGATTTTTCGCTGACGCCCGGCTAATAGAAAAGTAGCTAAAAAGTAATGTCAATATAAATGATTATATTCACAAAAAAATTAGTCAACTTAAATTGAATTTCACAAAAATCTTCCAGATTTTCTTACCTTTAATACGATCTTTAAATCTAAAAGAATTCCAGTTGAAAACACCAGACGTTCCTTGTAAAGTAATTTAAACCTATTACGTGTCTTAATTTAGTAGATTTAAGGAATTAATTAGTTAATTACTTTTTATTTCGGCCATTCATTCTGCGAATAACAATCCAATTAGACAAGACAACCGTCGTTTCAGATATTTTTGCGGTGCAGAGGGAGAGAAATGCTGTAAATTACAATTTCCCTCACCCAGTGCTGCCAATAAAAGTTGAAAAAAGTTTGAATTAGAAAGAAACAAGTTAAGGAGCACAAAAGACGTCTTAGAGGCACGTGGCATCGAAATTAACATTCGTCTAATAGATGCATAGGTTTTAATTGGCAAGCAATATACAAAGTGCATTCTCCAATCGTAGCCCACTAGTTAAATTGTAAACCTTAAGAGTTGGGAATTGTTGTTACTCTGTGATTTCACTTCCTTGCTCGTTTAGTCTCATAGTAAGGAAGAAAGTTGTATCTATCAATGAATACTGGGTCAACGACAACCGGCCCAGGGGACAGAAAATAATTTGATGACAGTTACGTAGAAAATACAAGGATAAAGATGATATCCCTATTATAATCTAGGTTTAGGTGCCAAATCTAAATGTTTAATCAATAAAACATTACCAATCAAATAAAAAGATTAAAATAAAATCTGCTATGCATATTTCAATGTATCATGTCAGAACATTATTTCTTGAACGGCCAAGCACCACGTGCTCGTGCAAGTTAAATTATATTTTTATTCATTTTCATTGTTTCATCGAATGAGTCACTTTAGTATCGCAAACGATAAAAAAAAACTTTGTCTCGCATTTATTGTTTGAAAAAATTATCGCATTTTTACTTATTTCCTTTCATATAATCACGAGCTCAAAATGACATTGTTCTATTTTTTATTTATTGTAGTCATTATTTTTTTAAAATCAGAGATTTTGTAAAGGTGATGACAACGCGTTATTAAAAGCTGATTTTTTTTGAGATGCTCACGCAGATAATAAAATTTCAATTTTTCGCCTACGGATTTTTATTTACCTGATTCCCAAAATAACATCATATTATGACATGATAACTAACAAAACCTATTTAAAATAAGAGCCTAATGAGAAGTGTCAGAAGCGGGGGGAGGGGCTCCAAGGAATACTTTCTTTAGAATGTGATAGCTGTAACAGCTCTTCAGCTGCAATCGGTGAGCTTTTGTGAAATATTTTTTTTATTCATAATTTGTTTTTTGCATTTCATGTCACTTCATGTGATGTGCAGCTTCGCAAGAAATATTTGTTTTATTTTTTTCAGATAAGCGGTTTAAATATACTTTCAAGTTCATGACTCTGATGGGAAGACTGCGTTATTTTAATTGCCTCATTTCAGTTTTATTTATTATATTGTATATGAGCTAGTACGTACTATAACCCCATAACTTCTTAGATCTATTAGAAATATAGTCCTGCGGGATATCTATAATCTACGTTTCGTGAAATTATAATTTAACTAATTTGTTTTGTATGCTATACACGTATTAATATGTGTTGTTAACGAGATTTCTTTACAATCCTTCTTTCCTTCATTTTGCAATAGTGGAAAAAATCCTGGGATTAAATATCCCATACAGCAAGTTCAATAAATTTGCTAGACAGTGTACATTCCCATTCTCCAAGATAAATATTTGCCAAATATTTGTAAGTCAAAATATCTAAAATACATTACATTCCCCCTTAATAATATTAGATATTTTTAAAATTATTATTTTCTATTTGCTTAACGAAATGCTGTTACCAAAACGTTGAATCTTTGGTAGGTTTGAGCTGGTTTGCAGGGAACAAAGAATGAAAGGCAAAACTTTGGAGAAAATAAACAATTACTGAGTAAAATAATTATATATATATGTATAATTTTAATTTTAAAATCTAACATTTGGGGTAAAAATTGGGCATTTAAAATTTGTAAAGTTCAAAGGCGTTAATAATGATAGAGAAAACTGAAAATATTTGTTTTTATCTGAATTAGAGTGTTTCAATAACATCATTGCACTGTAACTTTATTTTGTACCAAATCTTCTGGAAATTCATCGAAATTCGATATACTGTATACCAAAGAATGAATTTTGTTCTGGCTTTAATCCATTCTTGTAAATAATTTCACGAAGATTTTTCGAAACAAAAGCAATCCGCAGTTAACATGCTAATTCAAAAAATTAGCATGTTGTTGTTGTTTTCGTTTTCCGCTTTACAAAGGAAGGATGGATGCAGGAGCTTCAGAGGGTACTTCAGATCCCTAAGCACCGATATCTGACTTTTATCTCACACACGTCATAAACCCTTTTTATGGGGTAGACTTCATTCGTGCATTTCATTCATTCATCCATAGAACATAATTTATATCTGGAACAGAGAACGATCACCTTTGACCCAGTACCCCCAGTGGTATTACTCTCGATATGGACCTCACACACACGGAGAGGCTTTGGCTGGCGGGTTCGAACTTGCAGTCCAAGGGATGCGAATCCAATGCCCTACCAAACAGGCTATTTCGACCTAATTAGCATGTTATTTCTTATTAACTATTCATAGTTGATGGACTGATATCTTTAGAAGTATTATTAAGCCTTTGCATTCCGATTGTGCCTCTGATGCACCATTCTAGACAGTGTGCCATTTTGACGTTTTATTTCTTCATTTTTCAAATTTAATTGTTAAAAACGTTTACGTAATGTTTAAGAGATGTAGATTAATTTTTCAAAGGGATTCAACTTTAAAGAATTATAGTAATCTGGCTTTCCTTTTTCCATTCGAAGATCTACCTTTTAAAAGATGTACCCGTATTTTTCATAGCAATAACCAAATATTTGTATAAGATGAATAATTTTGCATCTAATTATTTTTCGCAGTGCGAAGGGTTAATTTTATTCATATAAACGGCGACAAAATATAATATCTCCAAATTATTTATTTTTTATTTATATACATCATCTTAAAAAAATGTCCCAAAAGAGTATTTCGCACGTATTTAAAAATAAAACAGTTTCCTTTTTCCATGTGTCAGTGGCATCACATACATTGTTACACAGATGATGAAGAGTAATTTCAATTTGAAAAATGCCAGAGACTGTTAGAAGTATGAGATAATTTTTAAGATAAATTTGATTAAATATCCAGAATATTTCAAAACAATTTCTTAAAAACGTTAAAAAAGATTTAAAAAAATAGGAAGTTTTCTGTATGTTAGCTTTAAATTTTGAAATGAAAGATCAAAAAAATTAAATGAAAAGACGGCTGATAGAAAATATTTCACAGAGAAGTCAACTTGGGAAATCTGTTTAAAACGTTTCGTGTACTATTCCTTAGAGTAAAAATAGATCATTCGAGTGTTGTAGAATCTAAGTCTAAAAAGTAGACTCAAAATAGTTAGGATCAAGAATATACTCTCTCTTTCTAAATCTTTTTCTTTTTTTTTGTAGATTGGTAATTTTATTATTAGAATTTGTAGATCTCACATTTTTTCGAGAGATTTATCAATCTTTAGTAAAAAAATCAAATGTAATAAAGGAATTGCAATTGAAGAATTTTTCAGAGTAAAAATATTTAATTGAACGAAACTTTATAAGAAAGAATAAAATAATCTTGCCTTATATGTTTTAGTGTACAAATCTAGATATCTCGTGAGTCAGGCATTGTTTTTAAATGATGGAAATGGTTTTGATATCCTAAAACTCACTTAACATTGGAATGATTTCATACTTTTAGTGATAGTAGAAATCACATTTGAGCTCTTAACCACTTAACAGTTTTATTTTCTTTGCTATCTAATAAGATGACAACTTCTATTTTGGGAATAGTTTCTTATTTTGTTTCAAATGGAAATCCGTGGAATACTGGACTTATCTACGTATTCGAAGTCATTTTACTATTGAATTATAACTGTTATGAATGTTTTATTTTGTTTATAACTATCAAAATTCGATAAATTGATGCACGTACGGCATACGGGCAAAACAGTTAAGTGGTTAATTATATGAATTATAAAATGTTAGATTAATACAAGTATAAATGATTGTTATTTCCACATAGTATCATCAATAAAATCAGTCAATAGTTATCAAAATACAAAACTATGCGCCGTATTCTTTAAAATAATCAATCTAAACCTACCGGCAGTTTACAGAACGCTAATAATTTGTTAATGAATGCAATTTGATAATGGTTTCAATGTTGATTAATGCATGTAAAAACATATTGTTTGATTTGCAACTCAAAATACAGATAAATTTATTTTAATTGTTTTTTAAAAGTTAGATCTACGAATGGAGAAAGGAAAGTCAAATTACAATAATGCAAGGGGTGCTCAAATGAAAAGGTACGAAACGTAGCAGCAACTCAATCTTTAAAATATGTGTCTATTCCTCTATGGTAAAACGTAGCTAGTACCTCTAGAGATGCGATAGGAGTCTCCCACGTAGATAGGTGAATGTGCTGGAGAGAGCAGAAGCTCTAATAACTTTACATTGTGACCGATATTAACGATGTGTATTCATTTGTATTCTGAGTATTACAAATTTATTCGAATACTGGGGAAGAGAAGTTTATGTTAAAAAAGTTGAGATTTTTATTAATTTAAAGAAAACGATTTTTTTTTTCATACTTAAAAATAAAGTGTTTCTAAAAACGCTATATTTGGGATGAAACTTTTCAAATGCTTAAAGTCAGTTATAATTTCAGATTTCTTCAAATTTTGACATTCGGGGCAATTATAATGTTGTTACAGTGATTTTTTTTTGTAATACAGAAAAGAATTCCATCTCGACAATGAAAACAGAACAAAATTAATTTAATATTACTGATTATACATTTTTATTTGAATTTATTCCTTTAGATAATTATTCAAATGCTTTGGGAAATGTCCCAGAACACTGTTAAATATAATGCAACCTTAACTTAATTCACTTGTTAAGTTTTAAATCACTTTAATTTTAAATCTGAGCAGTTTACTTTCTCGTTTTTCTCTATTGCTCATTCATTCATTCATTTCAAAATGCATTAAACATTTACTCTTATTGCGATCCGATAGATATTTTTCAGACATTTATAGACAAATATATGGAAACTGATCGACGAGTTAAAATATATTTCATGTTGTTTCAATAAAAAATATATGTTTCAAATTATTAGAAAATCTAACTCTTTATGCGATTACCCGTTTATATCAGTTATATAAAGTAAAATATTATTGACACTATGACATTTTAAATTTTAAAAAATAATATTCATCTATGAGTAAACCAACTTATGAAAATTTGAAGATGATTATTTTAGAGGTATTTTACAGATAATTGGGAGAATTTTAGAAGGATTTCAAGTGATCATTTTCAAATGAAAACTGTCCATTGTTGATATTTTTTTAATTGTTTCTTGAAATAAATGTGTATCCCCCTCCTCCACTATTTATGTTAAATAGCGACAACTCGGTCAATATAAATAATAAAGCGGTGGGATTATATTATTGTATGTTTTAGAATGTCACTATTTTTTATTAAATATCACGATAAAACTTTTATAAATAGTCAGATTTTGCAACCTTTTGCAGAAATATATTTATTGACTTAAATAATTTAAAATATATAATATTTTGAGTCTTTTAAAGTATTTTTCTAATTATTACGGTATATATATATATATATATATATATATATATATATATATATATATATCTTTATAAATTATAGAGGTATGCATAATAGCTAATTATAAGAATAGTTACATATTATAGTAATATAAATAATAGATAATTAAAATAACTGCTATACATAATAGCTAAATACATAAAAATTATGCATAGAAATTAGTTATTGTCTACGATAAGAATAGAAATATTGTATTTTCAAAGCAGCATTTAAATTAATAACAGAAAGAAGAACCATTGCAGCCATTATGCAATTTATAAAGAAAGCACTGTATTTCAGGAATTAATGCCATATTAAAACTTTAAAACTGTAATAACGAGGCAATTTGTTTGTAAAAATTTACTATCTCTATTTTATCGCCTAAAATAATAAATATGGAGTTTACATTATTCCATTCAATATTTATTTTTGCTTCCTCGATGTAAATTTTCAACTTAGTGCTAATAATGAATTCTAAATTTTTGACTTTTAAAAATCCTTTAGAATTCGTATTATTCTCTGAAGGAATTAACCTACATTTTATTACATAGACAAAGAGAAATAACGGAAAGAAAATTTGTTTTCAAATTCTTTTAAGCTAAGTTTGTTTGAAAATTTTTTTTTGTAATGGTGCCATTCAAATCATTTAGGATGCCTAATCTTCTTAGTATAGAAGAAAATAAATGCCAAAGGTTTGAGACAGAAAACTTTGGATCGTTAACTTCATTTCTTTTCCTGCGTTAAGTAATATGATCTCATTCCAGGAATTAAGCTGCCCTTGGTGTGTATCCAAAATCCTTTTGTTTCTTTTCTCAAATGTTGAGATTTTCTTCTTTTTTTGCAGTTTGTATATTAATAGCTAAATTTAAATTTCCCATGAAACATACAAGTATGTTAAGAGTTATTGTTATTTTCTGTCAGTATATTCATTTAAATTTAATTTTTATTGGGGCATTTTAAACTTTTCACAACTGATCCAAGCGGTAAGCCATACAAATTCCTCATTCAAGTTTCTGTTTCAAATGAGGATTTCAGGATATGAAGCGACGATATACACTGTAACAACTTGCTTTATATACTCCCCTCCTCATTTGAAACAGAAACCAACCTGCTAGTAAATAGCTCTCATGGCCGTTTGGAACGGATCAGTAGTAAAAAGGTTAATTAAAAGAGTTTAACATTATATATTGTAGCTTGTGATAATCCCAATATTTTATGAAATTGGATCCTAATAAGAAATTTTAATCCTTTACCGCATGAATTAATAAAGCGTTGAAAACATTGTTTCACGGTGAAAATAGCTTTATTTAATTATCAATAATGCATATTAACCACTTCGCATACAATGACGTGTCTGACACGCGCATCGAATGACTGAATTTTTATTTTCAAATCTGCAACTAAGCAACAGAATTTAACTAAATACGCAAAAATCAATTCGAAACGTTTTAATATCCCGAATGCCCTATATATAATTTTTTAAAAAATCTTATTAACAACAAATGGCCGAAATGGGATGCGTCATCTAATTAGAAAATTAAATAAATTCGTATGTCAAGTGGTTAAAAGAAAATTAATGAAAAAGTTTTATATTTCGTTTTGTTTTTTACAGAACCATATATGGGCTCGTATATAGTATAGAAAAGCGCTGAAAAACGGGAAAATTATAATCCGTCGTGAAAGATGAATATATAGTATCCATGAAAATATTTTTTTGTCAAAAAAAACTTACGTTTTACTCTGTTATCGTGTTTTGAAAAAGAGTTTAATTCTGCTTTTCCCCCTCTTTCACAAAGGCTAGATTATTTCGAGATTTCATAGAATCATAGACAATTTTGAGGCCTTTTATTATTACTAAATATATATTTGATGGTTTAAAATAGTTTGAATCATTTTATAATACTTAATTTGGATAACAGGATACCAAGATCTTTATTGTGCTTAAAATTGAATCAAAAACTGCAATACCATATATGGGCCCATATGATATAATGGTTAAATATAATGAAACCAAAAAATAAAGAATTAATAAGGCAGTTATATGAACATAATTTTAGTTTAAAAATAAATAGATAAAAATTACAAAACTTAATTTAAATAAAATTCATTTCTACAGATGAAACTACTAATAAATATTCTAATAATTTCCCAGAAAAGTCAGTCCTCACATATGATAAAAGGCAAATTTATAATCTTGATACTTGATAGGTTTGAAAAGTAATAAATTTTGTTACAATGCTATTTTAACTGAAAAAATCTAGATGTATATAACAACAAATATCACTGAAATATAAAAAAGACACAATTACCAGGATCCTTATTGTACTGAAAAAAATTCAAAAGGTTATTAATCAAATAACCTTGCAGATATCTATAAAATTACAGATTCCGCTTTTATAATGTTAAACATTTGAGAATTACTTTGAAATTTATTTTAGACTAGCTTTTACGAAAATACGTGACAAAACATTATTATTTAAGAAATTTTTTCGAGTATTTTAGTGGAGCTTTGATTCATCTTTCAAAATGATTTTCTAATATTACTAAAAACAGACATTTTTGTACCCTTTGAAGAGTTTTAACTGCTGTTTATGAAAAATTCAACAATTTTTTTATGTTTAACAAACACAATTTAATTGAAATTCAAATGTAGATACTTTCATTGATAAAGTATTGAAACGAATATAACAGAGAGATTTAATTAGATTTATAGACATTATAATAATATCAAAACGAATAGTATAATAAGAGAGTTGTAATTTTATGACTCCCATTAAAAGTCTAAATTTCAAATCGATAAAAACTAAATATTCTGAAAAGAGCAAATGAGATCTTTGAATTGAATTAATAGACAAAGAAATATTGATAATGTATGTCTTTAATTGTGGAATACAATATTATCAATCTACTAAAGATCGTAACAAAACAAGTATACTGTTAAAAGCGTAGGTTATAAATAAATTCCTGTCCAAAATGTTGAATAAATTTATCATTTATATTTTTATAATACAATAAATAAATTACTTATAGCTATTATAGTTAGCGTTATATATAGTTAATACATATGTTAAAAAAGTTAAGAAAGCATAAATATCAGTATTTTGCATAGATAATAATACTATTTGAGTTTTTGTAGTTGTCAATTGAAATTTATTATTTTTATCAAGTGCAATTATATTCATTGTGGTTTTTCTTTTCAAATAATATTGAATTTTATTGATTTTTTTAAACAAATCTTTTTTTTTCCTTTGTAACAATGTAAGTTTATTTAATTTGATCATATTCCCGTTTATATAAATAAAATATTATGATCAATTTTATATTATCTTCTTGAAGAGCTGAAGTTCAAAAATTGTGCGCATATATATGAATATTCTCAAGTATTGATAGTTATTTAATGACTGACAAGCAATAGCAACAAAAGATTAAAAATATAACTGTAAAACACATCGTTAAAAGAGTGTTTTATAAATAAAAATCTGTAGGAAATATTCAATTAATTAGCCTATTTTTTGTTTTGTAGGTAAATTAATTATAATTGGTATTATGTACAGATAATATAAAATTTTATAAGTTACATATGTTATATTAGTAAGTATGTAAAAAATAAAGATTGAAAATAGCTGTAATTTAAGTTACTATTATTTATATATCACATTTCAGTACTAGTTCCAAAAATGAAATTAATGGCTTTTGCAGTCACATAAAGTGATATCTTTTTCTAACTTGTATATATATATATATATTACGATTAACATTTTCGGCCTCTTGCGTTTATATAAAGTCTCCAAGTGAACATCTAATCTTCTTAAGGTATATATTAACTTTTAATCTTAATAAAGATATCACTATACTACCTTTTAAGAACAATTTCTTTGCGAATTCGTTGCCAAGGATGGAAATCATTGACTTATCATCCACTAAAATACGTGCAAAATTTCTTTCTTTAACATGAGACTTTCTAAGAAGAAAAGCAACACTACTTATTGGCAACCGCATCTCTTAATTGTTTCAAAGTTTGTCTTCCACTTCAAATTTGATGTGGAAAAAGCAAAATGATATTTTTCCATAAAATTTGAAGTTTATTTGTAGCGGTTTTTTTCACGTCATGCGTGGAAGTTATCACAACTGTAACCGACAGAATCAGGTATTTTTCTCATCGTAACAAAATATTTTCTCCCAAAAGAGGAACAAACTAAAAATAACACATTACTACTCAAAAGCTTGGGAATACATACATTTAAACTGCGTTAAAGAGATTATTATATTAAAAAGTGAAGGGATACGTTAAAAGTTGAAGAGAAAAGGGTATGGAATAACGAACTTGAACAATAGATTAGGAAAGAAATTTTAACCTTATTTCTTTTGATTTACTATAATGCCAAAAAAAAAAAAAAAACAGATTCGAGTTCTGTTGAAAAAATCTAAATAAATATATGCTTAATATTTCTGAAATATAATTTCTATAAATCGAATTTTTATTTAAAATCGGTAAACGAATCTAATATTTACATAAAATTATGATGTTTTTCAAAAAGCAAAAATGGTGGACATTAGCCCTAATTGTAGTTTGTCCTAAAATATATGAATTTCTTAAAAATAAATTTATAATATTAAACGTTTAATTCAAAAATATTAAATATGTGTGGTGACAGCTTCATAAGCTAGATAACATCTATGGCACACAAATAATAGCTTTTTTAATGGTTATGTTATTCGGCTACAAAACCTAATTTTGAAGATTTGGTCCTAACCTACGCTTTCACCCACAAAAATGACCCATGATTTTGAAAAAGCAACTTTCTTCAACGGTAGTGGTGCCCTCTACCGACAGCGGAAGTTGTCAGGGCATTAGACACAACAGCCGACATCACCAACAACACACACACATTCGCCATTCACTTGCACGAAAATGTATAGTTCGACATACTGGTGGGAGAATATGTGACGAAAGCTTCATAAACAAGATAATATTATGAACACATGTAATTACTTTTGTCTAGTGGTTATGTTACCCGGCTACAAACCCTAATTTTGAAGATTTGATCCTAACTTAGGCATTCACCCACAAAAATGATTCGCGACCTTGAATAAGCTACTTTCTACAACAGTTGTGGCGCCCTCTACCGACAGCAAAAGTTGTCAGGACACAACAGCCAACATCCCCAACAACAACAACACACACGTTCGCCATACGCTTGTACAAAAATGTATCATTCGACTCATTAGTGGGAGAATATGTGGTGAAAGCTTCATAAGCTAGATACTATTATGAACACATGTAATTACTTTTGTCTAGTATCTATGTTACTCGCTACAGAACCTAACGTTGGGAGTTCAGTCCCCAGTAACCATTGAACCACATATGTTTAAAATAATATTTTGTCTCAGATCTCTGTAATGGATTAATTAAATTACTCCAATTTTGATTTAATAATAAATGATCTAATAATAAATCTAAAGGAAATTTTTTTTCTGAATTTCATAAAATTTAAATAATATATCACAAATAAGAACAAGGAATGTAATAAAATAAACAAAATAGTTAAGAGCTTTTCTCTAAACTATTAAAATAATAAAAGAGTATATTCGAAAATCCATTTTTTTCTACACATTAAAATCATGAATCTGATACCAAAATTTGTTCGATTTTATGATGTACATTATTTTTACAAAATTGTATCGGTTCACCCAAATAAATATTACAATGATTTATTCAGATATATTATTGCTCTTTTCATTTCATTAATAAAATAAAAATTGTGACTGTTTATGAAAAATACAAATTCATAAAAACAATGAAAATATTGTATTATGCACTTTGATCTCTTACAAATATTTTTTTAATTCAATATTTTACTTTGAAATACAAGAAACATGCGCTGAGAAAATAGTATAAGGCTATCAGAAAGGAAATAATCTTTTCAAAAATGGGAAAATTTTAATATATTTAAATAAAATTTTTCTTTACTTGTCTTTGTTCAGAATTATACTACTTTGAATGACATTGTTTCCAGATGACATTTCAAAACCATAAATACAGAAATTGGGGGGAAAAATAAAACTTTGAATCAGCTCCATTAGCAGTTTGATGAATTACTTTATGCGAAAATATAATTCCTTTTCTTTGTGATAGAAATAAGATAACTACCAGAAAGATAATAAGATAATTACTTGTCTTCTTCAAATGTACAAAAGCCCAAATAATCGGAATATCTTTGTAAGATCGGATTTGAAACCTGAAAATCTTCAATCCCTGCCCTTTCCTTTTAAAGAATCACTTTGATGTCAACTTTTATAAAACTATTCTATCCTTTTTCTTACAGTTTAACTTCCCTTTTTATGTATTACAAATTATATTTTATGCCAAATTTTTTAATTAGTTCCTAGGTGGATTAGAGTGTACTTTTATTTGAGGGATTTTTATAATAATAGTGAAATGACTTTCTAGTATAATTGATTTAAATGATTAAGGGATTTACGAAATTTCGATACATTTATAATATTGATTTTAACACATTAAAAGCATGAATCCTAGTACCACGATTTATCTCGATTGTAGCTTAAAGGCGGGAATCGTAGTAATACGATTTATTTCGACTATAGCTTAAAAGGCGGGAGTCGTAGTACTACGATTTATCTCGACTATAGCTTAAAAGGCGGGAGTCGTAGTAATACGATGCATCTCTGATGTAGTTTAAAGGCCGGAGTCGTAGTACTACGATACATCTCTGATGTAGTTTAAGGGCGGAAGTTGTAGTAATACGATGCATCTCTGCTGTAGCTTAAAGGCAGGAGTCGTATTAGTACGGTTTTCAGCTACATTGCGTTGCACTGTAATTAGTGTTTAGTTCTTTTTTAATATTTCTTGTGGTTTTAAGAGTTTAAATAAACTTTTTTAAGTCTAATTTTTTTTTATGATTACACAAAACATCGCCCACTCTAGGACGATAAAGGAGGTGGGGTGGACGCAGCTTTACCTAGCATACTTTCGTCAAGATCCCCGACTAAAATTAAATATTGAAGGCGGAAAATATTCAAATGAATACTTTTTTATAAAAATAAAAGACTTTTGTAGTAAAAAATCTAGTGTAATAAAAAAAAACCTTTTTTTCTGCATGTCTGTCATATCTTATATATTAAAAATTAAATCTACAATTTTTCATAAAATACACCCAATTTCAAAATAGAATCACTCTTTTTATAATTGTATTTCCCCATAACAAATTCCTTTTTTTGACATAATTTGAATATTTGACTCTAATTTTCGCATTGCAACGTTATTTTTAAGAAAACTTGTTTACAAGCAGACAAGATTTATTTATTTACTTTTTGCCTTAATATTAGCTAATCGCATTGTCATTTGGAAGATTATTATCAACTGAATCCATTCTTCTTATCACGTAAAAATCTTCGAATGCGAAGCCCAATTCAATTTGAGAACTGTTGATATGAATGGAAATGTATTAGTTTTGTTCACTCACTCAAACTATCTTTTTAAATGTTAATACAAGAGTGTACCTAAAAGTGTTATTGATTCTTTTGAATTATTCAATAAATTTGCACATCAAAGAAAAATCCCCGCATTGAAAAAACAAGTTTTATTCTGGAAATTGAAGCAAATATACAAAGAGTTTTCAAATGAAAAGGTATGAAACGACACTGTCAGTTTAAATGACTATTTTATTCAAAGTATATACCACCATAGACCTCAGAACAACGATCCTGTTGATTTAAGAGCAGAAGAATTCCTTATTCCCAGAATTCCTGTGACCGTGACGATACCTAGTCCTTCAAGGCGTTCTTAATTTCGCTTGTCCGAGATAAGGTGCTTCCCTTTCAAATGTTTTTTTTCATAATCAGTCGTTCCGGCGAGTATAGTGAGACATTACAAAGACTGCACAGGTTCATCAAGAACAAAAGACCAGGAATACTCATGGAGGGTACGGTTCTGATCCTTGATAACGCGCGTCCACACGTCTCCAGATTATACACGTAAAACTGGACAATTTCAAGTGGAACAGTTGTCAACTACCATACAGTCCAGATGTGTCCCCTTGCGATTTTTATTTGCTTGGTATCTTGAAAAAAAAACATCTGAAAGTGAAGCCTTTTATCTCAGATGGTGAATTTATGGACGCTGTGAAGGACTAAGTCTAGTCAAGACCACATGAATTCTCGGAATAAGGACTTCTTCGACTCATCAATGGCATCGCTGTGTTTAAGCCTATTGTGAACAAATTCTTCATTTGAACCCACAGAGTCATTTCGTTCCTTGTAATTTAAACACGCCTTGTAGTATACATAAAGTAGATTAAATGTTCAGAAGTAAAAGTATTTTGCATCCTTTTTTGCTTTTGAATATTATCACAAATGACATTTATTTTTAAAGTCGGTTTTTAGCCACACAATTACACAGGAATTCTGTGAAAAAAAATCTTTCGGTTTGATAATCAATGAGATCGTTGAGCTCCGGTCTGTTGTGTATAATTTGAATAGTGTTTTCATTTAAACCTGGAGTGTCATTCGTGCCTTTTCATTTGAACATTCTTTGGATAAAGGAAGAATAAAAAAATGTTTGCAAATATCATGTCAATACATATGCGTGTTTGAGAATAAAATTGAATCATATTACTTATATATTTTTGAATTTGCTTTTTTTGCAAAATAATACATTTTATTGAAAATTTCGGTAAATTTTTGAGCAACGTTTTTAAAGCAATTGACATTAAATTCAATTTATACACTTCAATAGTAAATATTGTGTACCTGGCTAAGTCATTAAAAGTGGTCTCGAAAATTTCACTTATGCTCTATTGAATGTAGTTGTGACTAATTAACTGCATGTTATTGCTAAACAATAGTTAAAGAAGATTCCTCAAAATCGCGATATTTCGATTACACAATCATCATTTTTTTTGAACGATGGTAAGCGTCAGTACATATATATTGCTCAATCTGGAAAATTTTTTCATCTGCGTCATGCAATTATTAACTCGTGCAGTTATTTTTAAATTGAGCTAATTTTTTTTTATCTCAGAACAATTGCATCGAAACATTTAAAGAAGGAGTAATAAGGAATTTTTTGTACCCTTACACGTTTCTCATGCCATACTATGTTTGGAGGTTGTTGAGAATGAGAACAAATAATAAAACTAACTTCTATGTCTTTCTAAAAAGGAAGAAATATATTTATTTTATAGTTTTTTTTACTTACCTGTTATTATTATACGCAGTTTTAAAAATATAAATAATATATTTTTTCTTTCCTTAAAATAATTGTTTTAGAAATTGAAAGAAATATCTTGCATACAATAAATTGTACTTTCCGATATGTATAAAAACGAAATACCAAAGTTATAACAATATTATCTTTTAATTTCGAAACTTCCGAGGTACAATTTTTAAAACCAAAAGTAATTAAAAATATCAAAATATTTACTTACCACTAAGTAATTTTCATCCTTTTTGATTGCAACATTAAAAAAGGCGATAATAACCACAGGGTTTCTAGAAGATAGAAGACAATCTACAGTAGATCATTTCTTTTCTCATAAAGTCAATGGCAGATGAAGGCAATTAGTCCAGAGATTCAACATCAGTCTTTATGTGTAAAATACATAAAATGTAGCTTCAAATTTATAAGTAATATGACTTACATAAGTCCAATGCTATTAATTGCTCCAAATTGTGCAAAATTATCAGCTGGAAATGATCTGGAAACTGATAACCCTTGTATCAACAAAGATCACCTTGACAAAAATGTATTTGCTGTTATTAATGCTTACTCTTCTTTTAAACTGCCATGAAAGCTTTAAAAATTTATAGATCAGCAAAACATATTCCACTCAATTCTAACGAATAATTCGTAGACATGTTCCATTATTACAAAAATCTAGTTACTTGTTAACTTTTACTACTCTAGCAATAAGCCACAAAAGGATGCAAGTTGTCTAATGTCATCTTGATTGATAGTGGAGCCTGGCGTTCTTGAAGTAAACTAAAAACCAACAAGGAAATTCATTGAATGTAACTAACTTGGCACAATCTGAAAATCGCCAAATGCACCCGGGAACTTTTTGGCATTATTAATTTGCACAAAAGGATGCAAATTGTCTAATGCTATCTTGGCTGACAGTGTGAGCCTGGCGTTCTTGACGTAAACTAAAAATCAACAAGGGAATTCATTAAACGCAACTAACTCGGCACAATTTGAAAATCGCCGAATAAACCCGGGAACTTCTTGATATCTAATGCATTGAGTAACTTGGTTACATTATCTTAATCTGAAAATCGCCGATTAAACCCTCATGACATATATATTTACAATTAATTCAGTGATCTCTACATAATCTGCATGTTAATCCGAGTTATACAAGAATAGAATTACCAAATTTACTTCCTCTTTAATTATTTCCATAATATGATCCGTATTGGAGCAATTTGGGAATTGTTGGATCGTTAAAATACTTATCAAAAGTTTATAAGAGTTTTCAGAACCTAGAGATTTGAATAGGTTCATTTTCCTTCACTCCTAATATAAGAATTCTTTAAAAATTCGATAATTTAGAACACTACCATAGAAAGGGTGAAGAATTCTCAATGACACACTTACTATCTTTAAAAAAGATTGTGTGGCATTTCAGTTTCAGGATACACCTTGTGATTAATGAAAAAGGAAAGTAATATAAAAGAGTAATTAAATTTGAGCAAACATTATTAAAATTTCAAATGTCTGTTTTATTTATGATGCACTTTTACGCATTTGATTTTTCTTGAAACAATCTATTTCAATAGCAAATATAAAACATATCATAATTTTTTTTTCAATTCATTAAAAAGGAAGTATAATACTGTTTGCTTAAACTCGGTCAATGACAATAAAATTCCTAAAACCACGGGAAAGCAAAAATTTATATAAGTAAACTTCAATTGTTCATATTCTAACAAGGGTTTCTAATTTTTACAAAAAGGATATTAGAATTTTTTTTTATTTTTGATAATTTGATTTAAAAGATTGTAAAGGACTGTTTTTTGATTGTAAAAGACTGTTTATTATTTTTTTAATCTTTGAGTTACTTTTTTATCATATGAGAGCATGATATTATTTTGGGAATAAGTGTCAACAAAAATCCGTAGGCGAAAAATTGAAATTTTATTATCTGCAAGTGCATCTCGAAAAATCAGCTTTTAATAACGTTGCCATTGCATTTTCAAAAGCGCTGATTAAAAAAATTAAGTTAATGACTACAGCAAATAAGACCTAGAAAATGTCATTTTGAGAACGCGATTATAAGAAATGAAATAAATAGGAAATGCGAAATATTTTAAAGCAATAAAAGCGATATACATTTTTTTGGATCTTTTACAATGCTAAAGTGACTCATTCAATGAAGTAATGAAAATGAATGAAAATATAATTTAACTGGCACGAGCACGTGGTGCTTGGGCGTTCAAGAAATGATGTTCTGATATGATACATTGAAATATGCATAGCAGATTACATTTTAATCTTTTATTGTTTTCTAATTCGACCACCCGCTTTTGTAGATTCCATAGAGTATATGATGATTTTTTTAGGATTATGTCAAATTGTAACATCTATAAATAATTTTTCAACTTTGGTGTTTGAGGCGCAATTGGATATCCAAATGACTCACTTCTAGAATAATAAAATGCTTAAAACGTTATACGAATAAACCGAATTGGGTTCAATTAGAGATAAAATGTAACGAATATCTGAGAAAAAAATATTGGCATATATATACGGTGTTTGATTATAAACCCCAAAAAATTAAATTGTGGTTTAGTGCATCTATTTACACATAGTGTGGGCCAAATTTTTCTGAGTCAAAAATGCTTATGTTTTTTTTTCCAAATTTTTAGGAATTCATCATCAGCAAAAAATGAATTGAAATCGCATTATTTTCTCAATTCCTAATATTAATTTTCTCACTATATATATCTTGTTCAAATTTTCAATCGTTAATAAAATAATTTTATCTATCCACTCAAAATCAAATACATTTTTAAAAACTTGTAATGGATGACGATGTCAATACAGTTTTTTCAAATATTAATTCATTAATTAAATTTAATTATTTTTTAATACTTTAAGCAGTGTTTTGGCAGTTTTTATTGAAAATTGAAAACAACAGACAGTAGCTCAATCGATAAAATACGAGGGTTTTAGTAGTTTTCGCGTGAAGGTGAAGAATGCGCGTTTAGTTCTTAGTAATTAAAAATTTAAAAATTTTAAATTTTAAATTAAAAATTAAAAATTTTTAATTAAAAATTATTATTAAATTAAACATTTAATTTTTTAAATTAAAATTTTTAATTAAAATTTAAAAAATAATTTTTTTAGATCAAATTTGAAAAAGTTTTATTTTATGTATCCATATGATTTTTGAGATGTAGTTAACTGTTATAGCATAGTGGTTATAAAGAAGGTTTTTCTTTTATCTCAAAAAATTAAATTCAAGAAATTTTATGCTTTAGATTCAATTCCAATATATGTCCTTAAATTCATCATTGTTCACTTCTCCTACCTAAACTTAAGATTGTGCTACGTTTCGAGAAGAAGAATAGAAAATTTCAAGGAAATTTATTTTCTATTTTAAAACTTAATATCGCGTTTCTGTCAAACATATATACATATTTATATTAATTTTAGTTATTCAATAAAAAGTAACTTAATTTCTTTGTTGATCTAAGTAGGAATTGATTTTAATTTTTAATGAACATTATTTGTTGTAATTCTTTAGGAAAATATGCCTTTAAAATGCAGTCGTTTTATATAAAAAAAACCTTTTTTGAAAACTAAATTTTATTCAAAACTTCTTCTCCAGTAAAAAAAAAAAAAGAATTGATACTAGTCGCCCAGAACATGAAATTTTCCTTCAAAGTTTCTGTTTTTTATCTTCGTTTCAATGTGCAAAAAAGGAAGAAAAAAATCCCCTCTCTTCACAATGCATCCATGGAGTTTCTGAACGCGCGTAATAAACTCATCGCCGAAGTTGTCGTTTTGAAAGATTCTCTTTCACACCCCTCGCTTCTGGAAATCAAGGAGGTATTCTCACTAGATGTAAATTGATTCCTTTAGTGTGAAGGAAAAAAATCCGTTGAATCACGTGATGTTTGGCAGTAAAAATAATACGAGTCAATATTGGCGATAGATTCGATAAATATTACGTATTTAACTGAAGAAGAATCAAGTTTATGGCTTCCATTTTATGATTCAGAGAATTTATCTAATTACCTGTATGTAGTTTGCCCCAAAACGTCGGTAATACAGTGTAGTTTAGGATATGGCAATCAGACAATTTCAACAAAAATGGATGCAAGAAATTTAATGATACAGATATTAACTTCAAATATTTAATATATTTTTTGAAAACAAATTAATATGCTTTCAACTTCCTTGAGCTTATATAGACTCTAACAAAACCTGAAAAAAAAGATGATGCAACTAACATCTACCGATAAAACATATGTTAGTTTTCGTGGTTTCTAATGGCACTACCGATATTTCTAATGGTCTACCGATGAAACATATGTTAGCTGTCGTGGTTTCTAATGGCACTACCGATATTTCTTATGGTCTACCGA
>JAOUZG010037308.1:2255465-2268557 GCA_026289955.1 Argiope argentata
ATGTTCTACCGCTGAAACATATCTTAGTTGTTGTTGTATCTAATGGCATTTGCTATGGACATGCTCTATGGCGCTGGCAGTAATTTTAAACCGAGGGCGCGTCTCTTGTATTTTTAAGTTGTGCCAACTATGGCCAAGAGTATGTCTTAGCTACTCAGGAATCACATTTTCTAACATCTCACAGACATAACAGAAGAAAACTAACCATATCCGAACCGGGAATCGAACCCAGAACGCACGGGGAAGACGTTCTATCCCAATGCTAAGACGTCTGCCAGCATGTGTTTAAATTTTACATTTATCAACACACAAAAAAATTAATTATCCTTAATAAAACCACTTGGAAAGAGGCTCTGATATTAAAAGCTCTACTTTCTGTGTAATAATATTTTCAAATTGAATATTTTGTATTCCAAAATAGGTCTGATGTATTTTCAAATCCAGACTTGATATTAAACATTTATTACTAATGCCTTAGGGAAAATAAGATTAACCAATTAATCGCAATGGCGTTGCATTATAAAAACATATAGAATATATTTTTCAGCTGGCACTCTGACACAGAGGTAGCGTTTCTTCCTCCTGTTCTGGGAGCCCCGGGTTCGAATCCCGGTTAAAGCACGGTTGTTCTTCTGTGTGCTATCTGAGAAATGTGTGACTGTGTCACCATGTAAAAAGGGTCTGTGCAAGCAAATGTGGTGAGTGTGTAGCTGAGTCATACTCTTGGCCCTAGTTGGCGCTACTTCATAAACAAGAGACTCTCTTTCCGGCTTAAATCTGCCACTGTATCAGCGAAGGACTTGTTCAAATGATAAGTGCCATAAGTAAAAACAATAAGAACATTTATTTTTCGAACTTATTAGTTGAGATTGCAATTTTTAAAGACTCTATGATTCGATTCAAAAACTCCATAAACACTTCAAATATTCTCTGAATTTTTAATTGAATTAATAATACAATTTGTCCAAAACAGAAGCTAAAATCTAGTTAGAATTTGAAAAAAAAAAAGAAAGCAGCTAATGGATTACAATTTTTGATATCAAAAATTTTATTTTTAAATTAAAGCAGTCACGAAAAATGTTGGATAAATTCAAATATTCAAGTAGCTTGAACGAGGAAAGAAAATAGTGTCTTGGAACAGACAGACTTTCTTAGTATGGATTTTATAAAAAATGGACAATTTGAATTAAAATGCCTTAAGGCAATCAGTGACCTTTCAAATGAATTTTTTGCAATTTTCACCTTCGCAATTTTAAATTTTACAGGCATTAAGAGTAACACTATAGAAGATGAGACACACAATTTTAAAGCATTATATTAATTTATTTATGAGTTAGGGAGGGGGGTAATATAATATAATATTAGCGATAAATAACGTTAATGAAAAATGTTCCAAGCGCTTCATAGTTGTTCGAGATGCTCCAATTTTATTATTACTTACACTAACTCTTTTGAAACAGAAGTGGGGATTAATCTTGAAATTTGAGTATGAATTATAAAAATTAACCAATGTAATAACTCAAAACTACTAATTTCTTTAAATATTATTGGAAGTCTTAGGTTATTGCATTGGTTAATTTTGATATTTCGAACTCAAACTTCAAGATTAATCCCACCTTTTGTTTCAAAAGGGTTAGAGTAAGTAATAATAAAAAATGGAGCACCTCGAACATTTTTCATTAACTTTATTTATCGTTAATGATATATTATATTAACCCACTAACTCATAAATAAATTAATATAATGCTTTAAAAATTTTTGTATCATCTCCTATAGTGTTACTCTTAATGCCTGTAAGATTTTAAACTTCTCAGGTGAAAATTGGAAAAAGTCATTTTAAAGGTCCCTGGTCGCCTTAAAATCAAAAGATCCTCCTCTTCTAGATACGGACCGAATGGGCATAAAACAATTCGAATAAAAACTACAATTCTGGGTCATTTCTAACAGCCACGGAAAAAGCGGAAATTCAACTCATTTCAACAGAATATTGACCCTAAGTGCATATACAATAGGGGGAAAAAAGAATAATTCTGCAAAAGATAAAAGCGAGCTTTTCTAAAAATATCATCTCCCAAATCAATCTCCATCTAAAAATAACCGCCTTTCGGGCAATTTGTCTCTCATGCACGACCATTCCGAATCAATCAAAAATATCTTTGCCGTCGAACAGAGAGGCCATTACGCCCGAAGTGGCTGTCAACTTCATTTCGCACCCCCCATTCCCTCAAATTCATCTCCGTGACTTTTTAGCATGAGCGCATCCATCAGCGAAAGTTTTTGGACAACATTTCCGAGACGAGACAAGGATTCTAAATTAACCTTCATGCGAAAACGTTTTCCCCTTCCTTTTTTACAATAAATCAGAACATTTTCTGGTTTTGTCTGGAATTAAAATCGTTAATCGAACGAAGAAATGCCTTGGACGGGAAGCATTAAAAGTTCATCCGAATTTTCCTAATGGCATTACATAAATCAAGTAATCAGAACTGAATTAGACGCGATTTGTTAGATTTGTGAAGTTGACCAAATTTGGGACAGTCGAACGAATCTTATGGGGTGATTAATTGGGTAGATTAGAGACTTAATTAGAAAGACCAGTTATTTCTGATGGCTGAGGCAATTTCGAATCGTTTGCAAATGACCCAGATGATATTTGAGTCGACATTTTAATTTCCCGCTCTTATCCACCCCATCAGAGGGTGGTCATTGATTCCGAAAAGGAATTAGCGGTTTTAAAAGCTATTTGTCTAATAATAGTATGAGTATATTTTTGGGATGAATATTAATTAAAATAAGTAATATAAAAAATTTTGAGTCTATTCCTACTTAGTCAACAAAGAAAAAATGTTATTTTAGTTACTTTTAATTAACCACTTCGCATACTATGACGTGTCTGATACACGCATCGAAATACTGAATTTATATTTTCAAGTCTGCAATTAACCCACAGAATTAAGCATTTAAATACGAAAAAATCAATATAAAACAATTTGGTATCCCAAATGCCCCATATATTATCAAAAAAAAACTCATATTAACAATAAATTACCAAAATAGGATGAGTTATCTAAATACAAAGTTAAATAAATTCGTATGTCAAGTGGTTAAATAATTACAATAAATATAAATAATTAATAAAAAATATACTTCGCCAATAAAAAATCAAATTCGTATCAGCTGAAAATAAATCAGAACAGACTCAGAACCCAATCAGGACACAATCAATTGGCGTTGAATTTTCATCGAAAATTGAGGACTCAACGCCAATCGAGGCAACGCAAATGCGTAAATTTTCTATGCCTATTAAGTTAACACAATGTAGAATAGAAATTTTTAATTTTATTTATTCTGTATAGTTTTAATTCGATACTTTTCTGTTAGCCGAGTGCAAGTAAAAAATTGAGAAAGAAATTTAAAGAAATTCGACGTTACTTGGCGATTTTTAATTTTAGAATAGCTGTGAGGAATTTGCCAAAATTCCACATTATTTGGCGGTGTTTCGCTTTTGGCTGGTAAACAGAAAATTATCTTTAATTAGAAAGTATTTCAATATGAATTTGAAAAATTGATTAATTAACAATGTATAATTTTAAATGTATCAAACATTAAGAAAATAAACAGGATTGTTTGAAATAATCGGTCGAAAACGTGCTAAGCCTAGCCTCATAAACGTGGAGAAAAAGCAAAACTAAACTTGTTACTTATTTGGCGGTGGGGAAATGAAGAGTTTTGGAGAGTAAGTCAGTTTTTGATTAATTAATAAAAAAATTAATGAAATATTTGAAAAAACTGTATTAACATCAAATGTCATTCACTGCAAGTTTTAAAAAATTTACTTGAACTTTAATAGTTATCGCATATATACATATATTCATTAAGAACAAGTCGACAGACTGTCATGGTTTTAGTTCAAAATTATAAACGAATATTTATTTTGGGTGCTTAACTTGGGTAACTTATTTAATCTTTTTACGATTTATTGTTTTTGAGCATTGTTTTCTAAAACTGCTAAACACTACAATTCAAATTGCATACAAAAGTATTATACGGTATATTACAGTAATGATGACACGTGCGACTCGATTATAAGTCGTTGCCAGTTTTTTACAGCTAAATAAAATTCTTATTAGAATAATATTTCATTGATATGCCATAGCTTGTAATCTGACTTTTGCGCAGATAGATTTTCTAAGAATGAATTTCGTTTAAAAGTTGTCGTTACAACATTCAATCATATACTTATTTCCATTATTAAAATTAATAAGCCTTTAATTATCATCGAATATAAACTCTTACGTCACATCCGCTTTTAACACACTCTTCCATTGTCTCCTTTTCGTTTTTAATTATCTCTCTCGAACTTTTAGTATATATGTTACCGTTAAAGTATGTAATTCAGTCATTTTATATAATACCTAGTTATTCCATGAAATAACTGATCGAGTCCGTTAAAGTGTGTAAAATGTTATTCATTTGACACTTTAACTAGTTATTCTATGAAATAACTAGATATTCTATAAATTAACTAATGAGAGACAGTCAAAGTGTAAAATAAGCAATTTATCTCAAATGAAATAACTAGGTATTCTATAAATAAACTAATGACAGACAATTAAAATGAAAAAGAAGCAATTCATTAAATTTATGCAGCGTATAAATGGTATTTATGGAAACCTACCATAAAATCATTTGTTACAACAAAGATTAATAAAATGACTCTTGGAATTACAATTACTCTAAACAAGTTCTTTCCTTATGGGCTGGAATAGTACATAAATGTAGTATGGGTGGAAGGTAAATGTATTTGTCGTGCGAAATATATGCTCTAGATTATTTTACACGTTAACGGGCTGCAGGTCGCTATTCTATGATATAACTAGTTAAACCATGAAATACAAGAGAGTGTTACTCTTTAACGGACAAGATCGGTTATTTCATGGACTAACTAGGTATTCTATAAATTAACGGATTTCATACTTTAACGGTAACATATATAAGAAGACATTATTTTAAGCTCACATTTTTTTCAGAAAAATCAAATATCGGCATAACACTTTAAATAAACTTATTTGATATTAATAATTTAGCAGCCAGGAAAAACCAATATTCTTGTTAAAGAAACTGATCACCAAAGATGCATCGAATTTTTAGAATAATTTATTAAAAAATCAATAGACAGAAACATATATGTGGTTATAACTTATCTGCAAGAAGGTTTTTAAAATGATAGAAAGAGATCTTTAAATTTTTAAATATTTTACGATTTTTATATTTTTGAAACATTTTTCAGAATTAGAAGATGGAAATTCGTAACGTAGTATAAGATTGAATTATTTTATTTAATCTTAATTGAAATTCTGATTTATATTGTATAAAAATTAGAAAGACAGAAATGAAAATAGATAATTCAATATGTTATTTTACACAGGTTTAAAGAACGAAGAGGTGCTTTTTAAATTGATGGACTTATCAAGTTTGAAGCTCGAAAGTAACTTGGAATCGAAATTTAGATTTAATGGTTCCTAATTCTATTTAATATTAATACTTGTATCATTATTCACCATTTCTTCATAGTTTGATGGCAAGAATATGTCTGCATTAGGTTTCTTCACCATTAAGCTCCCGTATAGCCAACTAATCGCATTTTCTCCGTTACTCTTCCTGGAACAATTTAACATAAATATAAGTATTTAACATCAATTTTTAACATCTGGTGTTTTTTGGTAATTTTTTGACATAAAATAAATTAGTTGTTCGGTACTCTGCGGTGGACTGTGATTTTCGGCAATCAACTCGGGGTAATGACCGCTAATAATAGGCTTTTAGCAAATTATGGACCATGGTCAGAAAATGTGGTAGGAGTTACCAAAGAGGAAATTAATATTCGAACAGGATCTGTTAAATATTTTGAGGATCGGAGATGTACTTGGTTGACTAAAGCGTGCAGAAATCGAAGGAATGCGTGATTTTTATTATTTTTCTTACCATGTTTATTTATTCTAAATATACTTGGCAAATTTAAATAATTTTATTTGATAACAAAGCATTTAAATAAAACATAAAATTGTTATTACAATTAATTTATAAAAAATTGCGCTAATAGTTCAATAAAAAGAATTTTTTGCTTTTTATAATTTTCAAATTTTTATGCTTTATTATTTTCGATTTTTTTTATTTTTTAATTGTGATGTATTATTATAAATAATAAAAAAATAAACATTTCCATAGTATTCCCAAAAAATAAAATAAAATATCTGCAATGAAATAAAAATTTCATAAAATTAGCTATAAATTTATAGTAATCAGAAATTCTAAATTGTCTTTTGTCTTTCAAAATATAAATTTAAAAAAATATCAGGAAGTAAATGAAAAATCCACGACATCTTTCTAAGGAAATTCAGTAATTGAATTAGTTCACATTAATAATATTCAATATATTTAAAGATTTCCATTTAAATAAATGTAATAAATCCCCAGTTTAATTGCATTCAATAAATTCAAAGATAAGTTTCAAAAGAATTTCAATAAAATAACAAAAGATTGATAAAATCAATTATTTAAGAAAACAGCATTATTAGATAATAAAAAGAATTTTTGCTTTTAATTATTGTCAAATTTCTATTCTCTCATTATATTGCATTATTATAAATATTTAAAAAAATCATTTCAGTCGAATCACCAAAAAGGAAATGAAAATATGATCAATAAAGCGAAAATTTTATTGAATTAATTATCAACCCTTTACACACTTGAATGGTGTCTATCGCTAACCATTCAAGATGATGGCTTATCTTGACGATTTATGTAGTTAAATTTTTAATTTTAATTACTAAAACCACATGCAGAGTAGTAAGAAGATGAAAGTTGAATAAACTGGGTGATACAACTTTAAACATTTATATATAAATATAATTATTCAATGGAATTAATAAACTAACGTATTACAATTAAAATGATATAAAGGTGAAAAAAATAGAAAATCAGAGAGTAGACCAATTATCAACGATAAAATTCTACCATTGAAAATACAAAACAAGCAAGTGTAGTAAAATTTATGTTGAAAAAGAAGGATTATTTAGGTTTAAAGGAACAATGTAACTTTTAATCTAATACATCTTCGGAAGAGAAACTGAAAAGAATTATCAAACTTTTCGAAAATAAGCCTACACCTTTGTGATTCGGTCTGTTTACTATTTCTGACAGGAACAATAATCCAATATATTTCTTATATTTTGAGGTGAGCCAGATTCTTATCAGCTCATTCATTCAAAATCCTTATTATTTCTTAGATGGGAAAATAAAATTTCTAAGTCTCAGAATGGGATTTTTTTATTGATTAATTACCACATTTCATATAAAATACTATTTACTTAAGTGATATCAAGAAAATAAATAATATAAATATAGCAGAACAACACTAAAAAATAACTACTTTTTATGTGGGAAATATAATACCAATAAAATTTAATTTTAGAATGTATCAAAATTATATTGAAATTCAGACTTTAGTAATAGATGTAAAATAGTTTTTAGAATATTTATTTTTGTCAATAAATATAACTGAAATTTTCAGTTATATTTATTAACAAAAAACTTCAAAAGAGAGAAAAAATAGTTAATAACAACAACAAAAAGAAGATTGAAGAATTTTTTTAAAAAAAAATTAAGTTAATTAATTAAACCAATAAGTAAATCCTGATGATCTACAAGAATATCTTACTAGCACATAAACAACTTTAAAATTTCTTTTAATTATCTATGCTCTGTCTGAATAAAAAGTAAGTGTTGGAAATTATTTATTTCATCAAATAATTTGTAATGCAAACAATCTCAGAAAAAATAGAAATATTGAATTGAGAGATTATTCCTTAAGGAAAAAGATATTAGAAAGATGTTGAAAAAATAAGATTCAAAATATAAATGGAGAACTAATTCTAGTTGTTGTAAGAACTCAAATATTTCAGTTTTACACCAGAGAGCTTCAAATCTTTCTCCAACTTCTAAACTTCAAATTACCCTAACTGACATACATGTGCAATGTACAACATTCAGCGACATTCACTCTAACAAAAACGTAACATTCTTCGCTAGAATGTAAGCTTACGGAGAGTTGCTGTCTATCTGAAAATGAAAAGCAATTGAAATTTCCCCATTTCTGTGTCAAAAGTTTACTTCAAAATTCTTGAAAACACATTAATTCTAAGAGAAAATGATAATGGCCTGTAGTTTAAGAAGGAAAATGTTACGTAACCAAATGGAATTTTGAAAAATTGTAAGCATATTCTAATATAAAACAGAAATAAAAAATGTATGATAAATACCTAAATTCATAAATTATGTAAAAAAACACTCAAAAGAACGTGTTAAATTTTTTTCCAAGAGAGATTAAAAGCACTGAGTCGTATTATTAGGAACACTTAATCTGTGTTAAAACAATTCTTGCTTTTGTTTTTCGGTTTTTTAGAGCTGCTGTGCAACTGAGAAGTTCGGATCTCAATCACTGCGATTACTTAGAAACTCAATTACTTAGTTTTGACTGTAATGTATGTGTATGGTTTTGTTTCGCTGCTATATTCGGCCAATCCGTGTGTGATGGTTACACTGTTTGGGAAAATAAGGAGAAAAGACTAGTGCATTTGCAATATGTTGATAAAGACTGCATGCCTTTTTTTTTCATAATTTTTGAAAATGAGAGAAAACGCCTTTGTTTTTATTTTTTTCACCTTTGTAAACAGATTTTTCAGTCTTTTTTTTTGTTTCTTATACATAAGAAAAGATAAAATCTCAATATAGTTTTGAAACACAGTAACTACAAAAGGAAAAAATGAGCCGCTTTTCTTTCATTATACGTCGTTAATAGAAACGAATGCCGGCTTGCTGGCACAGAGATAGAACGTCTTCCTCGTTTTCTATGAGTCCCGGTTCTGGCATGGTTGTTCTTCTGTGTTCTATCTGTGAATGTGCCCTCCTATTTAAAAGAGCTTCTTCAAGTGAATGTGATAAGTGTGTGTCTTCTTCATATGAGCTAGAAATCAAACTTCTGCCCTCGGGTGCTCAGGGGTCCATACCCTCAAAAGCTACTGCACCCATCTCCGTGGTAAAAAGCGGACACGACATCATCATCAATAGAAACAAATGTTGTGGTAATTTCTATTTGGCAACATTTTCAGTGTTTCGGAACTAGTTTCGCGCTTGGTCCTTGGTAGAGAAGAGTGAGAACTTAAGTTTGGCACTCGAAATAAAAAGAAGTTTCCAGAAAATTCAGCTTCTCGCTTCACTAGAATATAAAGGTCGGATAGCTTCTCTAAGTTTCAATTTCGAAGTCCACTAAGTTATTATACTCGAAAAAGCATAATGAACTCTGTGATAACGGCGATTGGTGCTATTATATAATTATCGTTTATCCCTATTGCGATTGTTTTGAGCACAGAAGCAAGTTTCATTTGTGTTTATGATATTTTATTGTTAATGAAATTATTTTTAATCCTAAGAACCTTCATCATGAATTCATTTAATTTTACAAATGAAAGATAATATTCATCATCAATACGACTTATCTTTTATTGGTTATTGTAATGATGCCATTGCAGTTCTTCTCCCTCTGTTAAATAATCGACTCAACCATCCACTGAGCAGGATTTTTTTTTAAATTCATAAGACACCGACTCTTTGATTAGACCAATCAAGGTTTATGAAAATACAGGGTGTCCCATCGAGACCGGATAAACTCTGCACAGAAAGATCCATTGTTTGGAATACATAAAAAAATTCCCTAAGTACTGTACTTCTATGACCAATAGTTTTCGAGAAACACGCTAGAGAAAACGCATGACGTCATATCTAGTTTATGGAAAAAACCTTAATTCGAAACATGAGCATCAGTACTTACAGAAGTTTAAATATAAAGGTGTTCGAAATGCTCCGCGCATGTGGAAGCATTCATGGACGTGCAATTGTTGAGTGCACACGTTCTAACATCGTAGTGTCCACAGAAGTAAACGGATAATGTGGTAACAAAAAGTGGAGACAAATGGGAAAAGCCCCTTTCTGAAATAAATGGATCTCGATAAATCAGTTCCTGTACATGTCCTCATAGAAAGAAATTTAAAGGGGTCAGATCTGGAGATCGTAGTGCCATGAAAATGGACGCCATCTCCCAATCCAGAAGCCAAATAAAGGGGGCTTTTTTGCGTAAACTGGATGTGACGTCAGATAATTTCTCTCGCATCTTTCTCGAAATCTAGGGTCGTAGAGGTACAATTCTTTGGGTAGGTAGGTGGGTATGTAGGGTTTACTGACACAAGGGCCATATGAAGCCATACTGTGTCAGTCATATGGTTTAATTTAAGAACTAATTAAAAAGATCCTAAGCAATCAATTATAACTTAATACCAACTACGATAAAAGGCTTGAAATATAAGAGATGCGTCAGACAAAATTAAATTTCGAATTTCAAAAGGAAAAATTGAAGCTAAGTAAAAGTGTGAGGTCAATGGCCCAGTTCCAAAATGAAGCACTGATAGATATAAAAGATTAAAAAACTGTTAGATGCAAGTAAAAAGGTGGATAGCTTTTAAATATTTAAAAATATTTGGGTGGTACCTCTCACCCACCTGGTCGATTAAAGTTAAGGATGATTTATTGAAGAAACTGACGCGATGGAAATGGTAAGTAGGACATTCAATTAAAACATGTTATATATATCGTGTCATGTTGATATAACTTATATCAACATGACATTGGTATTTTTTCGCATTGGTATTCTTTCGCCAAAAATTAGATGCCTGTAAGTAAAGCGTGTTTGTCCTATACGGAGTCGTGTGAGCTTGACATCAACCTCAAGCATAGGAAGAGTTTGCCACATAGCAATCTTCGGCATGACGGAGTTTAATTTATTGTTGGTCAATAGATCCCACGTTTCTTGCCATGAAAACAAAAGGCGATCTCTTGACATCACAGAATGGAATTTCATGGTTTAGGAAAGAGGATGCAGATTTAGCTAAGGAATCCACCTTCTCATTACCAGAGATACCAACATGACTTGGCACCTAGCAAAAGATGATGGGCTTTTATTTCTTTGGGAATTTTTTGTGTCTTCCAAACAACAAATCTGGCTGTGCAGAGTTTATCCAGTCTTGCTGGGACACACTGTATAATCAGAAAAAATTACTGAAATCCAAATGCTTTTCTGGTTGGATTAGTACATATATAAGACATAAATATTACGTGTACAGCAGTTATGTCCTCCTTTCTCTGCAAAAGAAATAAGATTTAATCTAGATAACATCACAAGTTTACATTCGGTTCAACAAGAATCGGATAATGTGTAACACACTTCGATTCAGAGATTAAAGTTAAGCCTTTCTATTCCCTTTCTGAAAAGAAACGAATAAAACTTCTAGCATGGTGTTTACTGAAAATGTCTGATCAAATCAGCCTTTTCCATCTCCAGACAGAGGATTGCTTTCATTTATTTATGGCCTACAGGAATGTGTTTCCGATCAGGAATAGCCGATCGCAGGATGACCTTTCCAATGGCATTACAGAGGTCGTAAAGTTAAATGCATTTATTTACGATCCGTATGAATGAGTTTCCGAGCGGAAAGTGTTATCTGAAGATATAACTTCAAATGATATATCTCATAAGTAATTTAAATAAATGTACAAAATTTACGATGTTTTATCTATAGTGACATCGAAAATAAAGCTATTGTTTAATTGTTATTTTTGTGTAAATTTAGATAATTCTGATGAAATTCAAAGATTTCAATCAAATCTGCTATGCATATTTCATTGCAAATCTGCTATGCATCATGTCAGAGAACATCATTTCTTAATCGACCAAGCACCACGTGCTCGTGCCAGATAAATAATATTTTTATTCCTTTTTATTGTTTCATTGAAGGAGTCACTTTAGTATGGCAAACAATCCAAGAAAACTTTGTCTCGCATTTATTGTCTAAAAAATATCTCATTTCCTATTTATTTCATTTCATATAATCGCATGCTCAAAATGGCATTTTTCTAGGTTTTATTTACTGTAGTCATTAGCTTGTTTTTTTAATCGGAGCTTTTGTAAATGCAATGGCGACACATGCTTAAAAGTTAATTTTTTGAGATGCTCAGGCTGATAATAAAATTTCAATTTTTGCCTACAGATTAAAATTTTTATTTTTCGCCTACGTATTTTTGTTGATGCCAAAAACATCATCCCCAAAACAACATTATGTTCTGACATGATAGTAATTAACCATAAAGATTTCAGTTTTTAAAATATTGGTCAAGAAATTGGAAATATTTTTAAAAAATTGATTCGAAATTGTTTATATATTATTAAAATAACGAAATATTTGAAAATCCTTTGCATTGATAATGAAAGTCCTTTAATTCTAGGGTACTAGTTGTCATTAATGCATAAAAAATAAAATTTCGGAGTTTGATTTAATAAATTTGATGAAACAATTGAACTAAAAATGTAGACTTTAAAATTGATTCTTGGATCAAGATTAAGCTTGTCAACTTGTGCATTGACATCAAGACTAAAAGTTAAAGCTCTAAACTAAAGTTTATTAAAATCCAAAAGGAAAACTAGGCAACTGACTAACGTCAGAAATAACACCGATATTTTCAATCAATAGTTCATTTTCATGGTGGGGAACAGGATGGGAAATATGCTATCCGAAAATTGATTCACCTCTTAAGACTTCCGTAAATTTAGAATTCTCAGCAGAAAAGTGGTGGCTGAATTCCGAATCAAAAACTAAACTCCTCATTAAACAGTTTCGATTTTACATGTAAAAATATATTTATTCATATGAGGTTATCATTTATTTTCGTGTTTTTTTAAGTGAAATGCTTTTTCATCAAGCTTTTGAGTTTTTAATTTGTTAAAGATGGAGAATTGCAGTAGAAATAGGGTAAAAAAGATAGGATAATTTTGTTTTCATTTTATGTTAAAACTCAAGTACATCTCTATGCTATTGTTTTTAAAGTCAAATATGATAAGAAGACCAAAAATAAAATGAAATCTATGATCACCAAATTTCAAACTATCCTGTGAGTTCATTATTAATTTTTATGTCGTTATTTGTC
>JAOUZG010037308.1:2285307-2296141 GCA_026289955.1 Argiope argentata
TTTTATCTTAAACATGTATGTTAAGATATTCTACATATTTTATCTTAATATATGTTAAGATATTCTACATTTTTTTATCTTACACATGTAAACTCCTTAATTTCTTTTTCAAAAAATACTTTAAAAAAATTTAAACAGGTATGTACTTTCAAAATTAAATAATTTTTATTGTTCATTGGTATTGATAAATAAGTTATAATTCGTATGATTTAACAATAGTATGCTGAGTTTATTGTCTTTAGACCATCGTAGATGATTTAAAAAGTATTATTCGATACTATCTAAAAATATTTGTTTATTTATAAAAACATAGTTTATTTTTTCTTCTTACAGGAGAATAATCTCATTCATTATTGATATGTTAAAATGGAATTATAATTTTAATAATATTAAATCAACTATAGTTAGTGAGCAAAAAGCTATCTTTTCAAAGAAATAGGAGCTGAAATATAAATTAATATGGTTTGTATCGTTTACCCTTGGCCTGATTGGTTAGGTGAATACTACAAACTCTAATACACTATTTGTACATAGTATTCCATAATTCCATAAACAATTTTCATTAATTAAAACAAAGTTGTTTTTTCTCGTTACAGAAGACCAATTCGATTCATCATGGTTATATGGAAATATCAGTATAATGTAATTGCTTTTGACCAATTATATTTGATGAGCAGAGAGCTGTTTTTTCACAAAAATAGGACCTGAAATATAAATTAATTTGCTTTTTGGCCTGATTGGTTAGAAGAATACTACAAACTCTAAGACACTATTTGTAAAAGGTATTCTACA
Source organism: Argiope argentata (assembly GCA_026289955.1). Classification (NCBI taxonomy): domain Eukaryota; kingdom Metazoa; phylum Arthropoda; class Arachnida; order Araneae; family Araneidae; genus Argiope; species Argiope argentata. The sequence continues at coordinate 2,286,100 of JAOUZG010037308.1, forward strand.
ATTCCATTAACAATTTTCATTAATTAAAACAAAGTCTATTTTTCCCCTTACAAAGGACCAATTTGATTCACAATGGTTATATGGAAATAGCAGTATAATATTAATAGCTTTGGACTAATTATAGTTGGTGAGTAGAAAGGTATCTTATCACAAAATATTGATATAAATTAATATGCTTTGTATCATTTACCCTTGACGTGTTTAGAAAGGTAAATGCTACAAACACTATGACGCTATTTGCACAGTATAATCCATAATTCAACCAACAATCTGAGTGAGTTACTAGTCATAATAAAGAAGATGAAAATAGAAACGGAATGTCGAAAATCATGTTAAGAGAGCGAAAATCGCAAAATCCATACAAAGATTCGTCGTCTCTCTGGAACAGAAAAAAGGTGTAAAAGTAATTAAAAAAGATTTATTTGATTAATAATTTTAAGAGTAGTTAGAAATTGCTGGTATAAATGTCCTCACACATTTTATAACGACATAAAAAATATTTTAATAATCTAAAAAAATTACCTAAATCGAAAAATATACAAAATATTCGTTTAAAAATAGTACAAATGCATATTATATAGTATAGTTTAGTTATAATAGTATAAATGTATAGCATGAAAGAAATATTAATATACGGTTTGGTAAATATATATATATATATATATACAATCGACTATGCAGCTGTAATGCACCGATTCGCAAGAAACTGAACTCCATTAAAATTAATAGAATTTTCTATTAATAGCAACCCATTTCTTTAAGTTCCAACTAACTACAGTTCCAACACAACTTCCAAACTCAATAAAGAAAAACTTCCCAATGAAAAAAAGAAGATAATAAAAGAAAATCTCAAAAACCTTTCAAACAGATAAAGATTTACCCACGGAGGAATTGGGCGAAAACTTTCTGCTGTCTCAAAGGAACTGAAAATCAAACAAATTGAAATAAACTTATTCATAAGAAAATTTTCAAGTAAGCAAGTAAAGGGGATGAAAAAAAGCGTATCTAGATTCTTATTTGCTGGTATCGACAAAGTTTTATTGCACGCAAGCAAATTTATAAGAAACTAGAAACTAAGAAAAATCTGACTTAAGGCAAAGAAAGAAGTCAAACAAGAAATTCGAACGTTCCCACTAGTTTGGGACTTCGACAGCATTCTTCGATACCGATGGCGATTTCTTGCCCGATCGATTCTTTTTCAAAGAACAAATCGATTTTTGTTGTTGTTGTTGCTTTCTTTTCTAGAGAGTTGTAGAATTAAACCAATGCTCCAGTAATGGATAACATTCCTCATAAAATAATGAAAATATACTTTGCGTAAGGCTTGATGATTTTTTTCCCTATCACTTGGTATTTGATTTGTAAGCATTTAATTTACATTCCAATGTTTCTGTTTATTGAAGATATGCATTATTCATAATAATAGTATGAGAAATAATTTTTTGCCTTTTCTGTATAAAAAAGAATCATTGATATGAATTAATGTTTTCCTTTTTAAAATAGTATATGTTGAATAACAATTAATTTATTCTGAAACAATTTCTAACATAAATGGTACAACAGCAGAAAAGGAGAAAAAATGAATGATAAGAAATTTGAAATTTGTAGCAAAACATCTTTCAACTGAAAGTCTGCGTTTTAATTTTTTATTAATATATCTTATTCCACAGATAGGATATCTGTTTATTACAACTATAATGAAAATGTTTATTATATTTTGCCAATATCCTAGGCATTGTTATAGAACAGAACAAACCTCATAGCATCAACTTATCACCTGAAACTTATGGCAAAACATCTTTGAACTGAAAATCTGCACCTTATTTTGATATTTATATATATTACGCCATAGTTATGAAAACTGTTTATTACAATTATAATGAAAATGATTATAATATTTTACCAAGATCCTAATTATTGTTATAGAAACGATCAAAGGTCATAGAAAATCAGTCACAGTGTCTCATGGTATTTGATTTGTAAGCAATTCAATTTATATTCCTACGTTTCTGTTTATTGAAGATATGCATTATTCATAATAACAGTATGAAATAATTTTTTGCTTTTGCTGTATAAAACAAGAAGCATTGGTTTGAATTGATTAATTTTTGTTTTCAAAAAAGTATTTGTTGAATAATAATTAATTTATCCTTAGACAGTTTATAATATAAATGGTACAACAATGGAGAAAAAATGAATAATAAAAAAATTAAACTTATAGCAAAACATCTAAAAAGAAATGAAGTGAACAAAGCAACAGTTGCACGAGACTAAGAGGCTGATTCCGGCAAGTGTGCGTGTGCGTGTGCGTGTGTGTGTGTGTGTGTGTGTGTGTGTGAGAGAGAGAGAGAGAGAATACGAAATGACGCAACTGATGATATTTTTACCTAGTTTCATGACTTCGAGGAAGAATAGATAATATTTATAGTGAAATCGGTTAAATCGGTTAAAAATCGGTCTCTCCAAAAATTTCTCGAATTCTTTTCTAAAAACATATTATTTCCCATCTGTCTCATACAGTTGTGAGGATAAGGATTGCAAATCCGTTGCATATTATTCGTAAACGATAACTATGAAATATACAGGGCACCCTTGAATTCATGGCCCAGACTTTAAAGGTATGTAAAATATGTAAAAATAAATCTGTTTTCTATAGCCCCGTGGGGTCGAAAATGAAAGGTTTTGGAAGAAAAAAATGCTGAGGGAATAAAGAGAAAGCTCTCTACCTATATATCAGCTAGGGTGCAAATGCACCATCACCAGCATCGATAAGGCCTAATAGGGTCTAGGAAGTAATAGCGTGTACTGTTTCGAAGGTGCCAGTGTTCCATGAACAAGTACAGCGGATATAGAAAAGTTTGCAATGAAGGGATTATCAGAGTTAATTTGATTCTCGTAGATATTATATTTTTTCGTGTTTGTGCTTTCTTTCACTTACTTGTTCCACCTAAAAATTCCATTTCTGACAATTTTTTTTCATTTTCATATTTAACTATTTTTTTTCAAGAAAAAATGATTTTAAAAAAATTGGCCCCAGGACCCCAGATGGACGCTACGTATTTCTTACTCTATAGTGATTGTTTGTCATACATATGTTCACAAGTTAATTTGTTAATTTTCCCCCTTTTCAGTTAGTAATATCATTTCCCTGTAAGTTCAACCCATAATCACCATTTGTTTCAGTATTCTTGTCCCCTCTATCCAGTTATAACTTCAGAAAAAATGGAACAAATTCGTGTAAGGTTTGACACCGATGGCATTCTCTTTGGAAATCCCTGAATGCTGTATCGTCTCTTTTTTTCCTTTAACAAATTTTTCCTTTTTTTTCTCTCTCCGATCTTGTGCTCATCCAACTGGTTAGATAACTTAGCGTTATAGGAATCGGGGGCACAGGATGGCGTTATCTTATGTTATTAGTTCACACTCTTCCTATGTATATTTATATATCTTGTTCAAATTGTCAGTCGTTAATAAAATAATTTTTATTCACCTACTCAAGTTCAAATACATTTTTTAAACTTGTAGTGGATGACACTTGATGTTAATACAGTTTATTCAAATATAAATTCGTTCATTAAATTGAATTAATTTTTAATACTTTAAATAGAGTTTTAGCAGTTTGTAATGAAAATTGAAACCCAGAGGCAGAGGCTTATTCAGTAAAATGCAACGATTGCAGTATTTTTCACGTGCTGGTAACGAATGCAAGCTCAATTCTTGCGAAAATCAATAATTGTTTGATAAACTATTTATATTAATTGTAATTATATAATAGAAAGTGACTGATATAAAAAAATTCTGTGTTGGTCTAAGAAGGAATTGGTTTTAAACATTTTTTTATACTACTTGTTTTGTATTTTATCTACACTAAATTTTGGCTCAAGAATTCAGGATATCCTGCAGATAGCTGATTTGAAATTGTATTTTTACTAAATCTGTTATGCGTAAATATATTTTTGACTCTTTTTAACCAACTAATTGCAAAAAAATTTAACACGGAACTACAGTTTTAATCACTAAACATCATTCGTAATTTTATTAATTTAAGTAATATGTATGTGTTTACATACATATTAAAGTATAGACAGATATATTGACTCTTTTTGGTTGATTTGTTTAAAAATTGATTATTATTAGCATTTAAGTGACTATGATGGAACCAAATATTATTTACTTTAACTTTTTGACTTTTCTAGACTTTTCTTGTATTCGAAAAGCCAGAGAAATAGACTTTCCTTGAATAGATTTCGTTCAATTTTCTTTTTCAGAAATCTACAAATGTGGCGTAGACCATATACCAAATTTCACGTATTCACCTTATAGCGGTTCTGTGTTTAAAGTAAGACGGGGATACATAATTAATGACAAAAATATGTTTTTCTGATTCAGTGAGTTCAGAAACGTAGAAATTTGCAATAATCAGGATTTTGAGTTTCTTGGATTATTTATAATGTGTTTTAATACCATTCAAATTTGAATAAAGCTTTTACAGAATTATGCAAATAAAATACTGTGTACAAAACTAATTACGTTGTAGAATGCTAAAATAAAAACATATCAAATAAAAAAAACTTTAATTCAATTCCTAAATACATCAAAAAAGAAATTTTTTATTTTAGTTACTTTTTATTAAATAATTGCTATTAATATATATATATATATATATATATATATATATATATATATGACAAAATCACAATATTAAGTAAGTGGCAAAATAAAAAGCTCTCAGTTTTTCAATCTCCTTCTCGACGTGTAGCTCAATATTAAGATTAGATAGGAGAGTGACAAAAAAATGATGACAATCTTAAAGACAGGTATCCAAATTAAACATAATGCTTAAAATATCTTCAATTTTAATTTTTTTTAAAAATAAAACCACTAAGCCACAACTGCTAATACACTCTCGAAAAACATTTGAATTCTGGCTTTCTGGCACAGAGGTAGCGCGTCTTCCTCGTGTTCTGGGAGTCCCGGGTTCGAGTCCCGGTTCGGGCATGGTTGTTCTTCTAGGTGCTATCTATGAAATGTGTGACTGTGCCCCCCTGTAAAAAGGGGCTGTGCAAGCGTGTGTGTGTGTGATTCATCCTCATATGAGCTAGAAGTCAAACCTGCCTTCGGGTGCTGAGGGGTCCATAACCTCAGAAGCTACTGCATCTCCCTTTCCGTGGTAAAAGGCGGACACGAAATCATCATCATCATCAAAACATTTGAATAAAATGTATTTTTTAAGCAAACATTTTCATAAAAAACAACAACAAAAATTATTGATTTTTGCAAGAATTTAATTCAAATTCACTTCACATGAAAAAACTGAAATCCTCGCATTTTACCGATTCAGCTACTGCCTGTTGATTTCAGTTTCCATTACAAACTGTTAAAACTCTACTTAAATTATTAAAATTAATTTAATTTAATTAAGAAATTAACATTTTAAAAAAAACATCAAAAGTCATCCACTACAATTATTTTAAAAATGTAAATGAACTAGAGTGGTCGAATAAGAAAATTTAACAAGATATATAAATATATATAGGGATAATGTGGACTTATAGCATGAATTGATTAAAAAGATCAAGAAAGTAAATAGAAAAATATGCGATTTATGTGATAGTGTCTCTTAAAGCAAATTTAAATTTGATTTTGAAATAAAAAAATTTTTAAGCTTTAAATCTTGATAATCCTGAGAATAATGAAATAGAATAATAGGATGCAAATGTGCTTCACCAGTAAATGCTTCTTTTTTAATAAAAATTTCATTTCATTTTCTAAAGAAGAATATTTAAAATTTTCTTGTGTCTCTAATTCCATTTGAATTAAAACAACAACCCCTGACTCTGTTTTTAATATGAAGTGGCTTATTCATTTTATCTATTCAAAATATCTACCATATAGTAATATCCATAAATTTAAAACTAATCTCATATCATAAAAAAAATCTGTCAAATAGATTACCATTTTTTCAGCTATTATTATTCATTCGCTAAAAATAAGCAGTTAAAATGTACTATTCTTATTTGAAACAATTGCCATGCGAGTTTAGAGAAGATAAAGACAGACGATAAAAATGTATTATTATAATTAGCCAGTAAAACACTTTCGCTTGACTTTGCATTGAGCGTATGCATTTTCTAAACCATTAACGAAATGAGTCTGGCCTTGAGACTGAAATAATTTAAATAAGCATCAGAGTACATTAATAATGATGTTTTTCTTGCTCATTTATTCGAATATGAGCTGTCGTGACTTATTAGGCGAAATATAGTCGTCATGGAAGCTGTTTGAAATAAGCCAAAACACGTATAAGTAGTTTTCAGACTTAAATCACTTACAAACTAAATTCACATACCATTTATTTCACTCAGGGTAAAAAATACATTCGAACAAACTTGGATAAATGGAATAATTTGGCGTTGAATTAAGTGAAATAAATCCTTTTAGGTTCGCTTGGTCTTATAATTACTAATTTGTACTAAATTGCGGGCGTTCTATCAAATCATTCGGCTACATTATGTTTATTTTTATATAATCGATTGTTGTGAACACTTAAGCAATTTTCATAGACAGTTAAGAGTATTTTTTATATAACTTCTGGCTTAAATAAACTATTGCCAAGTGCAAGAAGCATAATTGCGATTTTACTGATCACTCACCTAGACGCTCTGGTTTTTTTAAGTACATTGCTTGACAATTGCAAAGGAACAGTTACGTTATTCAAAATAATTAAGTATAGACAATGATTTAAGAAATGAGACTCAGTATATATTCAGTAAAAAGGATGTGGATTTATCATAGTGCAGAATGATGCAGATATCGACACATCGAAGAATTCAAAACTTGAAAAGAAAAAAATTACTACTTGAAGTATTTCTAAAAATCCCCACAAATATTGATCTTCAGGTCAGAATGATGCAAACATGAATCTCTTAGTAAGATGGGAAAAAGCCAATCATATGGAGATTTTTGCCGAGTAACAAGAGACGCTAATTAGGCTTAAATCGCTGACTGCCTCAGTCAGCTTGTGCAGGGCAAGTGCCATAAACAACAACAACAATATGTTAGAAATGTAAAAATCTCTGACGAGTTCGTAAATGGACTTTCTTGTTCAAAGGAATCGTTGTGCGTGTGCATGATGAGAGGATGGTTTTTTGAAAAGAATTTTTATTTTGCTATAATATTCGTAATATTGACGATAGAAAAATAAATTCAGTTAGCCAAATTAACACCTTATAGAGTTAATAAGTTAGAGGCTAAAATGTGCTTTGCTAATTCGGCTGATTCTAATATCGCCAACTGTGTTGTTTCTTATATCGCCAATCTGTGTTGCCAGATTGTAAATTAGACATTAATCAATCTACCTTTACCTTGCCGAGAGAAATATTTTTAACATGTAATTAATTTATTTCCTATTCATATATTTTGAATTACATGCTGTCGTAATTGTATAATTTAAAATATATATGCAAAGTTGAATTTTTCAAGAAATGAGAAAGTTGTGTGTAAAATAAACGCTTAATACCCAGGTAGCACATCCTGTTGCATAATATTGTACAATAATATGCGATATTATAAGATGTTAAACAATATTCTACAATATTAAATAATATTGCGAATATTGTTTAATATTGTGGGATACTAGGGCAGCTGCATATGTCACTACAGTGAGATAAAAAATGGCAGATATAATGTGATTTCTGGCATTTTGTAAGGAGAAATCGATGATGCATGCCTTTATATTATTCCAAGAACAGTAAAAGATTTTTCACAATTTTTTTTTACTCGGTACTATGCAGTGGTGGAGGAAATAGTCGAATTGTTTTTACTAGCAATAAAAATCGAATAAAATGTGGTAACGCATTGCTTCGTAAGTTGCCCAAATCATTGTTAGTATGCAACCGACAGGCCGGGATACTGATCTACGATTTTCGTATCATATCAATCTTGAAGATATCATTTTCCAACTGTCTATGTTAATGTTAGAATATAATGCAACGAAATGCTGCTGTCTTCATCAATATGCCCAGTAAAAGAAGGTCGATAAACTTCAGTTTACATTTACGTAGGATATCCCACGGAGCTATTGTATTTAACCATCATTTTAGCAATAATTCGAATGTGGTCGCAAAGTTCTTCATATCGGCAGTTATACCACTGGAGTAATGAGTCAAGTAGGATCAATATTCGGATGTTATCCTTAGGGGTCCATGGCCTCAGGAGCTATTGAACCCCTCCTTCCATTGTAAAGAGGAACAAGAGAACGAAAATTGTATTTATTTAATAAAAAGTAACTAAAATAAAATGTTTCCTAACTTCCTAAATTTTTCCTAACATCCAAAGTAGGAATTGATTTTAATTTTTTTTATATTACTTGTTTTTTAATTAACAACAAAATAATTTTTTAAAAAGCAGTTGATAAGTACCGTTCCGTACATAAGTGAAATAAAAGGTAAGCAAATAAAAATTTTTACCAAATAATTTGCAGCATGTTCGGTTGTATACATGACAGATCTCGGCAAATTGTTTTTTTTAATTCGACAGTTTGGAGATATCGGAACGATACAACCAGGATTTTAAATGTCCCCATAAGCAAAGGTCTGTTGCTGTCAGATCTAGAGCAAATGGTGTCCATGGAAACTTGCAACATTTGCTAAATGATTCTCTCTTCCCTGAACGTCTGTATCAAGGATTCCTTGACTAATGATTTATTTTGATGCTAAGGTTTCCATTTCGGCTTTAACGAGTCACGTGTAACGTTTCCATTTCGGCTTCAACGAGTCTGCCTTGGACTTGAATGTTAGGACCTTACACAGTTTTTCAGCAATCCAGTTTACACAATCGCCGAACAAGCTTCATAAAGAATGTCACAAATAAAGACTTTCCCAGTCTTAACATTTTTCTGAAGGAATTTAAGCAGTCTTTGTTTCTGGTTCATGCAAAACAATTTCAACAACAGAGGTTATTTTTCCAACTCAGCATCCTTGTTAACTTACATGTCATATAGCAGATAATTAGATCAAAAGTGTAAGTATTTATAATCGCCCGTCTCATTTGCCTATTTCTGAGTTGTTAATACTAGTGCCATATTTTAGCTGTCTTTTTTTAAATTTTCCTTTCTGAAAAAATATCTTCTTGCATCAATGCTAAACCTCCAAACGGTTTATTTATTTTTTTATTTGCTTTATTTTCAGGTTTTATGAATATTCAAAAATCCCCCCCCCATATATTATGCTTGATATTTTGCCCTAATCCTTCGCTTTTAAACAGACTTCATATAAAGAATATACAGAAAAATATTATTGTAAAATTTCCTGAATGTGTAAGTGATAAAATAATATGCATGCCAAAAATGAATGATATATAGCATAAAACTAAGAGAAAATATTTTTATATTCATAAAAAATGCAATTACATTTTCAAATATTGAACTTGCTTTTGTATATAAGATACTACGTCAGCAACGTTTTTTAACAAAATTGATCTTTTTATTCCTTCTACATTATGCTTATAGAATTTTTTCTGTTCACATAGAATTTCTTCAGCTTCGTATCCTTCATAATAGGCAAAGTGCATATTTAAATGGAAACAAGTAACGCCAAAAACAGTTTTTTAAAATCCATTCCTACTTTGAATATTAGGAAAAAATTTAGAACTTAGGAAAGGTTTTATTTCAGTTATTTTTTATTAAATAATTACAATTGTTGTTCCCTTGCTCCGCTTACACTGTTTCACACCTTTGTCTCTAATTTGACTCAGCTGACCTAGTGGCCTCGACAAGGAGAATTTTGCAATCAGTTTCGAACACGCAGCACAAGGGATGCGAATCTAACGCCCTACAAAACAGACTATCCCAAAATAATAACTGCAACTACTATAAAGAACAACTATAAAGGCAGAAAATTAGTTTTTAATTAATTAATAAAAAATAAATGAATTAATATTTGAAAAAACTGTATTAACATCAAATGTCATCCGCTACAAGTTTAAAAAATTTACTTGAACTTGGTGGATGACATTTGATGTTAATACAGTTTTTTCAAATATT
>JAOUZG010037308.1:2305484-2317938 GCA_026289955.1 Argiope argentata
GTCTCTGCTGTAGCTTAAAAATGGGAGTCGTAGTACTACGATTTACCCCGACTAGCTTAAAGGCAGGAATCGTAGTATACGATGCGTCTCTGCTGTAGCTTAAAGGTGGGAGTACTGCTGCTGTACTTAAAGGCTGGAGTACTACGATTATTCTCGACTGTAGCTTAAATGCGGGAGTCGTAGTAATATGATTTACTTCGAATATCGCTTAAAAGCGGGAGTCGTAGTACTACGATGCATCTCTACTGTAGCTTAAAGGCGGGAGTTGTATTAGTACGGTTTGAAGCTACATTGCGCTACATTGTAATTAGTGTTTATTTCTTTTTTAATATTTCTTGTAGTTTTAAGAGTTTAAATAAACTTTTTAAGTGTAATTTTTTTTATAATTACACAAAATTTCGCTCGCTCTAGGACGAAAAATCAGGCGGGGCTGTCACCGCTTTACCTAGCATATTTTCGTCAAGATCCCCGCCTTAAATGTTTTAACAGGGGAGAATCGTCTATTTGGGCCGAATATTTTGACCGAACGACTCAGCGACATAAAGTTTGCGACATTGTTTTCTTCCAGCACGTTCATCGACCATTGTATGCCAGAAGATCTGGTTAATGCAAGATGGAGCACCAACCCTTTTTAGATGCAATATTGAAGTCTGACTTGTTGTTCGTGAATGAAATTTAACGACCGTCGAATTTGCAATGTTTGTTAATGAATACTTGTCCAAAGGATAAATTTTTCTGGAACGCATAAGAAATTTAATACGAGAAAGCTTCTTCCCGATTACCTTGTTCTTAATCATCGGATTCATAGGCCCGTTATCTTCGCCAGGCTCATTGTCTTTTCGACGTCTGTTTTTGCGATTTTCACTGAATAATCGTTACCTGCTGTCCTATGATTCCTGGTAATTTTTCTTCTACTTGTTGCATTGTCAAATTTCAAATATAAATTCAGTGAAAGGATATAAAACATTATATTTCGAATTTGACCAAACTCTTTACAACATTCGGTACTTACGTCGCAATGATGTTTTAAGGTTCCCATTTCAGTTTTTAATGAATATCTTTAAAACTTCCAGTTCCCACATTATACGTTTATATCAAATTATAGAATATGAAATTCCTTAATTTTTCACGCTTTTATTTTTCTTCAAGTTCCACTATTTCTTAAAATATGTGTTCGAAACTACTTTTTTCATTTTCAGTAATTGAATGACATCACTGACGGCATTGGATCAGCATCTAACAGAGCTGATCGTAAAACGGTCTTTCCAATGACTGAACTACCCGTGCAATAAAGCAACATTACAGGTTTGTAACAATATTTATCATCCACATCTTTCATAAATTAAAAATTTGATCTAATTACACAATGTGTTTTTGTTTTAAAAAAAGAAAGAAAAAGGCCAAAACATGCCTCGCGTTACACAGTCTGTTGCTCCATATTGTACAATAATGTGCGATATTATAAAATATTAAACAATATCCCCCTATATTAAAAATAATGCGATTATTCATCAATGGCATACAATATTGTACAATATTTCTCTGCTACTAGGGGCATCAAAATTCTACGTTGAATAACGAATTTCGATAGTCACATATGGAATAATTAATCACTGGGAAGCAGGAGACGGCGATTTCCGTCCATCCGGTCAATGACCAGAAAAAAAACAATAGAAAGGATTTGGTCATAGTTTTGGAATTATGGGCATATTAATGAATTTCCTGTCAGCTCAGCAGAGAGAAGTAGATTAATAATAATTAGATTTAGATATTTTTTGCTGAAACTGTGTGTAAGTATGACGTTAAAAATATAAAGACTAATTAATGTACGAATAAGATATTCTTATTAATATAGAATATACAGGGATTAAAAGAAAGGAAAATTTATATTTCGATAGGAAGGATAGGAGGTCTTCTAAACATTCCCAAATGTTCGTGATATTTGCGGATTGTTTTTACTTTCTTATTCTGAAGCATACAAATAAAAATATTATTATTATCGAAAAATTATAATTCAATATTTTGACGTCTTTCCACGTTTCAGACTATTCGAAAAATAAATTTTTAGAATTTTATCTGTGTGTTTGTCAGTTTATGTTTGAGCATGATAACTCAATCATTTGAGCTGGGTAGACGAAATTTCATATATGATCTTCAATTTCGTATATCGCATATTAAATTTTGGGAATAGGCAAGCTGAGAATCATTCAAATATCTGTCTGTCTGTCCAGTTGGGTGAATATAAATGAACAACATTACAAAGCAAAGTGAGCTAAATAGATAAAATTTGGCATCTTAAATACAGATGTGAGTCAAAGATAAAACCAGATCCGTCAAGATGTTGAGATTTTGTTGTTCTACCTTCACAAAAATGACTTAAAAACACTATGACTGGAATAGAGTTTTTAAATTAAATCTGATTACAGTTGTAATTTTATGTTAATTTTTGGTTTTATCCAGTAAAAAAAGGGCTCCTAAAATTAATCTGATTACAGTTGTAATTTTATGTTAATTTTTTGTTTTATATAGTAAAAAAATCTGATTTAATCTGATTACAGTTGTAATTTTATGTTAATTTTTGGTTTTATACAGTAAAAAAAGGGCTCCTAAAAGTACTCATTCTATTTTCTGTTACTTGTGTATTAATCGCATCGCAGCCATTAATCAACAAAAACCTCACTTCAATAGGTTATTTAGTAACTATTATTTTCTAATGCTACAGGATTCAAAATACAAGTACAAACCTAAGTGTATTTATATCAGTTTATTGTCAGGTTCATGATTTAGTGAAAATATTTGAGTAGACATTTTTGATCTTCGTGATTCGGTTTTTTATACAATCAAAATTTGATTCAAATTTCCAAAGCTATTAAAATAACAATAACAATATTTATCTCTATTTTTTATGTTTCGAAGTTTTCATTGTCAGGTACATTCGATACATTTTAAAATTTCTACAGGTAAAATCTAAACTCTAATTTAATTTAATGATTATATATTAAATTTTATTCATATTGTTGTTTATGTTTTTCACTTGATATCTGAGAAGATTCTTCAAAACAAGATTATGAATCACAATATAACACAAGATTCCTCTAAATAAAATTCTAATTCGCAATGTCATACTAGGTTCTCATAAACAATATTCGACTTCTCAGTATCAGACAAGATTCCTTTAAACAATATTCTGCTTCTCAGTGCCAGATAAAATTCCTCTAAACCCAATTCTGTTGCACAGTGACAGACAATATTCCTTTAAAGAAGATTAAGCTTCACAATATCAGACAAGGTTTTTTAACCCTTTATTTGTTGATGGCACTTAGAAGTAACATTTAAATCTGGCTTACATTTTCGTAATTTGACAGTTTTGTCGATGGTATTCTAAAGAACAGGAATAATGCAACCCAAATAGCATGAAGTTCATATAATCTAAAGATAGGAATTAAAAATATTTAATTAATAATTGAATTAATTAAGATATTTCTATTAATTAAATTTTTCTCTTGGGTTCTCGCGAATTATTCCACAAAGAAACTTTACTACTGGTGCGAAAATGAAGCTGAAAAATTGATGGCAATATAATTTGGTATATAAAGGGTTAAACAAGTTTCTGCTTCACAGTGTCAGAGAAGATTCCTCTAAACAAGATTATGCTTTATAGTCTAAGATAATATTCCTTTAAGTAAAACTCTGTTGATCAGTGGCAGGCAACATTTCTTTAAACAAGATTCTTCTTTACAGTGTCAGGAAAGATTCTGCTTCACTGTACCAAACAAGATTGCTCTAAACTAGATTTTGCTTCTCAATATGTGACAAGATTCCTATAAATAAGATTCTGCTTCACTGGGTCAGGTAAGAATCCTCTAAACAAGATTCTGTTTCACTGGTTCAGGCAAGAATCCTCTAAATAAGATTATGCTTCACTGTGTCAGACAAGATTCCTCTAAATAAGATTCTGCTTCACAGTATGTGACACGATTCCTCTAAACAAGATTCTGCTTCACTGTATGTGACACGATTCCTCTAAACAAGATTCTGCTTTACAGTGTGTGACACGATTCCTCTAAACAAGATTCTGTTTCACAGTATGTGACACGATTCCTCTAAACAAGATTCTGCTTCACAGTATGTGACACGATTCCTCTAAACAAGATTCTGCTTCACAGTATGTAACACGATTCCTCTAAACAAGATTCTGCTTCACAGTATGTAACACGATTCCTCTAAACAAGATTCTGCTTCATATTGTGAGACAAGATTCATTTAAACAAGATTAATTATTACATACAAAACTTTACCTTTCTGTTTCTTTGTAATTTTTGTTGTTATCTTATTTACAAATAAATAATTTATAACCAAAATTCTGATTTAATTTCTCAACACTTCTTGAAAAAAATAAACTAAACTTAATTTCATCAAATTATAGAACCCAATTTCTTAATAATTACATCCGGACTATCTTATTAAATTTCCCTAAAATTTAATTGAATAAAAAAGGAAATTCGAATATTGGTAACACAAATGGGCTTCGTTATTCAAACAACATTCAAAATTATTTTCCTCAACTTATGACATTTAGTTTGTGTATACTACCTTGAATGTAAATTTTACGAATTTATCTTTATAAAATATCCATTTATAAATTCAAAGTAGCAGAAGTATCGTAATAAAAGCCAACTTCACAAGCCTTAACCACCATATCTTTAGCTTATAAAAAAAATAACATTGAGTAGCTACTATTAGCTATAAAAACCTTAGTGGTACTCAAATTTACTACCAGAAGCAGAAATTCAATATCTGAGTCAAGAGACTTCCGTTTACTGCTTTCTTGTTTCGCTAGTGTATTCTTCGAGAAAAGAAAATTGCATCCTATTTCTTTTATGACATCTTTATTTCAGGATCCCTACTCCATTTTGTCTTGTTTACAGATTCGATCAATTTTAGGTTTTTGAAAGAAAATGGAAGATTGATTTTTTCTCCATGTTCGGTGCTTCCAATTCTCGAGGGAATATTTAAAAGATCGGGGAAATAAATATTCAAAAGATAAGGCATTTTGGAGGACTTTTGGTGAAATGCTAGAAAAAAAACTTTGAAATTATTATTGAAAACTTATTGAAAACTTTTTTTTCTATTATTAACAGAAGAAAGATTTTTACTTTCTATTACAGATTATAAAAGGGTCATTAACCCTACAGTACATTATTCAGACATTTGGTTATAGATTTTAGTTTCTTTATTAATATATATATGTGATGATATTTTAAACTCTTCATTTAAATCCAAATTAATTTCCTAACGTTAAATTTAAGTAAGACAATAGTAACTTCATTTTAAAAATATTCTCTTATTTCCTGATCCATTCCACTTATTCAAGCTAATTAACCGAACAGAAGCTTTGAAAAATTGCAGAATCGGCTAAAAGTCCCAGATTCCCACACTCCGGGTTAGAGGATGAATATTGTCCAGCCAAGCACATCCCTTTAAAAGATCCCTGTATTTCCCTTGGTTGATTAAGTGCGTGTCGAGGAAATCCCCATCGAAATCTTATTGTATATAAATACTGAGAAAAAATATTTTCTCTTTTGAAATCTTATAGTATTTAAGATAGGAATAATGATTTCCCCTCCTTTTTACGCTTCTGCTTTTCTGCCGCGCTGTGAGCGGACGCGCCTTGTCCGTGCTCTTGTAAATAGCGCCTGCTTCCGATGAGGGAATTAAACGAACTTAAAAATTCTAAGTGTCATCTATGTCTTCGAAACCACCTTCTGATTACAACTAATGTTACATTACTTTTTATATATGCATAATTATTAGAAAATATAATAATACATATTATTATATTTTATAAGACTATATTATTATATTTATACTGATTATACTGATATATATTTTTATGATGACTTATTTTATAAGACATATTATAATATTTTATACTGACTCACAAAATGATGTTTGAAAATTTTGTAAATTTTTTTTTGTTAAATATCTCTATATATAAAACGCTAGCGTACTTGGCACAAAAATTGTCGTTATTACTTACTGTAGAATGATAACATCTAAATATCAACAACCTTTCATACCAATTTCAAACTGCTTTATTTATTGAATACTGCGATATTGATTGAATACTGATTGACTGATTGAATACTTTACATTAAATATAACATTTCGCTCAATTAATAAATGGAGATGCAAAATTTTATTAGAAATGTTCTGAAGATGTGTAATTATCTAATCAAAATGTATATTAAGTCAGAAGAAAATAATATATAAATGAAATAACGCAATAGATTTTAAACAAAATATTACTATAAACAAATTCGTACTTAAGTCGACACATTTTTTAAAACCCTTAGCTACTTTTTATCAAATGGTTACATTTAATATAAATAATTTATCAAAAAATGTATTTGTATTCGAAAGAATTTAACTCACATTCTTCATCATCGAGTAAAAAATACTGAAATCCTTGCATCTTACTGATTGAGCTACTACTTGTTGATTTCAATTTTCATTCCATGATGATGATGATAATCATGATGACGTGTCCGCTTTAAAACGGAAGAAGGGGTGCAGTAGCTTCTAAAAGTATGGAACCCTCAGCACACGAGGGCAGAAGTCTGACTTTTAGCTCATATAAAGATGACACGCCGGCTTTCTGGCACAGAGGTAGCGTATCTTCTATTCGTGTTCTGCGAGTCCCTGGTTCGAGTCCCGGTTCGGGCATGGTTATTTTTCTGAGTTCTATTAGTGAGATGTATGAATGTGTCCCCCTGTAAAAAGGGGCTGTGCAAGAGAATGTGTGTGTGTGTCATCCTCATATGAGCTGGAAGTCAGATTTCTGCCCTCGGGTGCTCAGGGGTCCACACCCTCAGAAGCTACTGCACCCCTCTTTCCGAGGTAAAAAGTGGACATGACATAATCATCATCATCACAAAGATGACACACACTTTATCACATTCGCTTGCACAAACCCTTTTTACAGGGGGGGCGCATTCACTCACCTCACAAATTGAACACAAAAGTACAACCATACCCTAACTGGGACTCAAACCCAGGACATCCATATCACAAGGAAGACTACTACCTCTGTACTAGGACGCCGGCATTACAAACTGCTAAAACTCTTAAATTATTTTAATTAATTTAAGTAACTATTTAAGTAATTATTTAAATTATTTTAAGTAACTAATATTTGAAAAAACTGTATTAGCATCAAGTGTCATCCCTTACAAGTTTTAAAAAATGCATTTGAACTTGAGTGGATGAATAAAAAGTATTTTTCGAACAATTGAAAATTTGAGCAAGATATATATAATATATATAGGGAAGAGTGTGAATTAATAACAGTAATTGAAAAATTCGATTTATAGCAAAAATAGGCTCAATCATCTCGGGATGTTAGTGGTAAATTTTCAAATTAGTTAACGGTTTCTTGACAAGTATATCAAAATGAAGTTAAACGTTTCTCTCCAAAACTCGCCAAAACCTGCTATTCTGGATGGATATCAGAAGTGGTAACAATTAGCTTTTAAAAATTACAAGAAAAGAAAGCGACAAATCATCTCAAAATATTTCAATTTTGGCAACCATACAAAGAATAATCATCAAAATTATCTAGCCTTATCGTTATGACTTCGCTTTGGAAATTAAAATTCATTCTTTCTAAATGAATTATTTTACAAAAAAACAATATTTGTATTACCTTTAGATTTAAAAGATTATTTTTCAATTCAATGATATCAATTTTCTTTCATCTAATGACATTTTAAATATTTTTAGAAAAAAATTAAATTTAAGAAATATTTTTAAATTAAATTTGATACTTTTTTCATATTTTGGCCCCTCATCCTGAAAAAGTTGTGTATCCTTTATCTAAAATAACAAATTAATCATTTAAGATTCTAAAATGTCCAATTTAATGTCGCAAAAGGCAATTAGTTTCTAAAAACCATTGATATACAGAGATAGAGGTACGCTTGCTATTATATAAAAAGCTCTATAGTTACGATTATGATAAATTTATTTGTGTTGTAAAAGTATGATTTGGTAAAAAGAAACTTTTATTTGTATTGAAGTATTGTTATAATGTAATTTGTGTCATCGGGATATAGTTTAATTAATAATATAAACATCTAATAAATTTTAGATGACTACTAAAACTTATAAGTTATGATTTATTTATTTTTAGAAAAAAAAATTAAAATTCTCCAAACACTTTTCCAAAATTATATTTGTTTTTGTCAATTTCTTTTTTCAAAATATCATGTATTTTAGGGTAAAAACCTCATTGCAAGTAAGTTTTATCTTCGTCGTAAAAAACAACATAAAAGCTTTGCTGATCTTAGCTTCCTCTTCTAGCCTTCTTCACATTCTACTTTGCACGTTCTCCGATCAATGTAGATTTTATCACGTGATGAAGGGTTCTGCAGATACTGTTCTTTGCCTTTCATAATAAAGTAAAAAAAATACATCCCCAAACATGTACATTTTAAAAATTTTGTGCTAAAAACGAATTCAATTAATATTGCAATAAAAATACTTATAAATCATGAATTTTTTGACAAAGCTATAATGAAAATTAAAAAGAAGTATTAAAAACTAGGCAAAAAATGAAATAGATATACCTTTGAATTGTTTTTCGTTTTAATTTTTATAGCGAATTTGTATACACCCAAAAAAGATTTTAATATATATAGCATACATAATGCCCTTTAGATGTAAATCACAGAGAATGCTTAAAAACAGTGAATAAAATACACTGTTTAAGTTGTACGTAGTTATCTAAATGTAAATAAAAATAAATGTATTGCTATTTTAAATTTGAATTTTTATTAAATATTAATAGTTCTAAATTTAAATTGGTTTTTGTCGTTGCAAGAGCCTAAAACTATCAATTTTCGATGATTTCACCCTGATACGCAATAAGAAGACTTACAACATTTTTGGAGTGTTTATTTATTTAGTTTTTGACGTTCATCTCAAAAGATGACTTTATTATTTTGAATCAAACTCATTTATTTTAAATCGAAACTTGAATTTCATCTTTTCTAAGGCTACTTCAACTTCATTATTATTTTTTATGAACTCGTATTTAAATTAGCCAAATTTGTTGGAAATATACCTTTTTAAATTTCAACTCAAAGTAATGGTTTCTTTAAAATCAATATTAGATTCTTAATTATTTAAATTAAATCAAGATTTTGGACTTTTCCTACGACAATTTCACAAATGTTATTGAACAAAAAACGATTTTGATTTTGAATTAAAGTTCGGAAGAATGATTTTGTAATGATGATAATTTAGTTATGAACTATTTTCTTAATAATATTCACAATATTCAAAACTATGCACAAATTTTAGAATAAAAGTATTCATGACCGCAATAGAATTTAAAAAATTGAATTCTAAAATTTCTTTCATTCTGTTTCTAATGTTTAGTCAAACATTTAATTGTATGTTTTCCCTATTTGTTCAGTTTTTATGAGGAATTTTGAAATGAGAAATATTTGAATTCTATTTCAAAATTAAATCTCTATTATAGATTTTTTTAAAATAAAATAATTATTAAATATTTAATCTTTTAAATAGTTATATAAATAGCTATAAAACTAAAAATTCCTTCTAGTAAAGGCATCTTTGAAACACCTCATTACAATAAATCAGAAATATATCATGATGTAATAGAATATCATATATTTCCGAAAATAACAAAAAATCTCTTTACATATTAGATATTTCTTTATATGCTTTCTTTTAATGAATTACTGATAAAAAAAATAAAAGGAAATAGGTAAACATTTATTTACGCTGAGATTTTAAAATTAGCCAATTTGTCAAAATAATTATCATTATTTCGAATGCTCAAGTAAAATGTAGAGAAAATATGTAGAATATTAAAATTTATAAAAATAACGAAAACAATATTACTAAATATCTTGTATATCGTCAACCCATAATAATGTATTTAAAGTTGAGAATGTCTGGGTATAGTTGTTACATTTTACTATCCTTTACTATAAAAACACTTTTTATCATCTAAGAATATGGTGATGTTTTCGTGAGGAGGTTTTGAATAATTGAAGGTCGAAAACGCGTAGTCAAGGATTAAAGCGTAAATTTCAATATTCATCCACATCTTTTAATCGCATGTTCTTTTCATCTGCTTTTACTACCATTGCATAATTATTATATGTGCTTCTTTGAAAGCAGATACGTTTTAAAAGTTTTATCTGATTTTACCAGTAGTGCTTTTTCAAACTGATTTAAATTACTTAATGACTTTCATTCATTAAGACGAAAAATGACTTAAAACTAACAATATTCTCACATGATGACTTGAAATGTGCGATCGTATTTTTCATTTTATATTATTCTGTTTTTTTTTAAATATAATTTCATTTTGTAGATATTTTAAAGATATTTGTCGTATTTTCTGATTATATTTTAATTTCAAATTTTAATGAAGAGAAATCTACAAAAAATACATTTTGATTGAAATGGAAAGTGGAAATAGGAAAATGAACCGTAAACATATTTTCGTTGCCTCAAACGATTTTTAGACGACTGTAAATGCAGTAATAAACATAATCAAAATTTTCAAACATGAAACTGAAAGAATAATATATATAAAAAAGCTGAATTTGTTCTTTTTTTAAAAAAGAAGCTCTTTTTTTCAGATTTTTTGAGGTTAAGGTTTATTTTTAGGAAACCTAAAGAAAAATTATTATTATTATTTGAAACTAATAATACTAGTTTGCTGTTGAATTAAATAAATCTTTTTTAGCTCTTCTCCTTAGTTCAGCATCAGATTGAATTCCACTTTATTCACTACTGACATTTTAATAAATCTAAGTATAAAATAAAAATGCCATCTACAATTGCATTTAAAATTTGGCCATATTTCCCACAATTTATTATATTTTCAATTCTTAGAAAAAGTTTTTAATAAAAAAACTAAACAAGTTTAA
The DNA here is from genome assembly GCA_026289955.1 of Argiope argentata. Classification (NCBI taxonomy): domain Eukaryota; kingdom Metazoa; phylum Arthropoda; class Arachnida; order Araneae; family Araneidae; genus Argiope; species Argiope argentata. The sequence continues at coordinate 2,316,455 of JAOUZG010037308.1, forward strand.
TGCATCAAAACTTAAATTCGATATTTTAAGCGTATATTGAAAACCCTTCTACTAATGTTTGCTTTATCATTTATCTAAAGTTTGAGTTCGTTAGAAAATGGAATATATATTATTTTAAAGATAAAAGGAAGAAAAAGGAAAATTTAATAAATCTTAGTATAAAATAAAAATTGCATCTACAATTGTATTTAAAATTTGGCCATATTTCTCACAATTTATTATATTTTCAATTCTTAGAGATAGTTTTTATTAAGAAACGAAACAAGTTTAATGCTTCGAATCTGAGATATTTTAAGTGTATATTGAAAACCCTTCTAATAATATTTTCTTTATCTGTCATCTAAAGTTTGAATTCGTTGGAAAATGAAATATATTTCTAAAAGAAGAGAGGAAAGCAAATTTGAGCAATTACAATTACTCAATCGCGATCTGATAGTTAAAAATGTTAATATTTTAACATTTTATACATCTTTTCATAGCAACTTATTAGTCAGTAAAATAAAAGTTAATGATTAAATGTAATGACCTATAGTCTTTTGTATCAGCTGACTTGTACCCTTTCCGATATTTACAGCTTCCGAATTCGAAGAAATGAAGAGTTGTCAAAAGGAGCAATATCAGGTAAATAGGATATATACTCAAAATGTATTAGTTTATGACCTAGTTATCTATATAACTTGTTGATGTTAGAAAATCCAATATTCGAGCTTGAAAAATAGCTTTTCAGATAATCTTGGATATTGCGTTTATACAAAAATTTTAAATGCAAAAGCTGTTTGTCTTAACGAGGCGCTAATTTGGCTTATTTCATTTATTTTTCTACTTTCAGTATTAAAAAACATATATTAAGGTGAAATTTCCAACACCACACCATTTGTATTTCATTTTGAGTTATATAGTTTATCTAGAAACTCGTCAGCGATTTTTGTATTTCCAACAACATATTCCAAGCCAATTAATCTCCAAATGTATCCTGTTCACAAGATAACTTGAACATAGCGTTATGACCATATCTATGTCATGATATTCTAAACTTTAATTTTAAATGTAATTCATTCCCAAAGTTTTGTCTCAATTTAGCTCATAGTAACTTCTTTTTTAAAATGTTCTCTTATTTCCTGATCCATTCCACTTTCCCTATTTAATAAATCAAATGAAGTATTATAAAGACAACGCTTAATTGAATGAACGTTCAGAGTGAATAGATAATAAATCACTGATGTAAATATTTTTAGAGGATTCCTTCGGTGAATAATAAATCACTTGTATAAGATTAGAGATTGATGTTTTGTTCCTTTTTATGCCTTGGAAACTTTCTCTTGCTGCTGTGTTGCCTTCTTGAGATGGAATAAAACCAAAATTAAAGAGTTCAACATGCGTTTTCTTCATGATGCTAGGCCACGATTCTGCAAAATGATTGAAAATGCAAAACTAATGATGGATTGTGTGTGTGTGTGTGTGTGTGTGTGTGTGTGTGTGTGTGT
>JAOUZG010037308.1:2318038-2359400 GCA_026289955.1 Argiope argentata
TGTGTGTGTGTGTGTAAGGTAATTTTGGATTCTGCTGACCCTGAACTTTTCATAACTGGAGAAAATTGCCCATAATCTTGTCATGAAAACCCTCATAATAGGTTTTCTTGTTATACAAATTTACCTAAAAGAAAAATTGAATCCGGTCTGATGACAGTATCAAATTTGAATTTTGGACAGGAATTCAGAACAGGGATTTTTTTTTCTGTTTGGATTAAAATATCTATCCTATTAACCTTATCTCAAAGCATTGAATTTATTTTATTCCCAATGGTCAAACTTAAAGTAAATATATCTAACGCTAGAATGCGAACCATTCGTCTTCTGCTTAAACATGCTTACGAAATAACCTTGATTATTCTTCTCTTATAACGGTAAATAGATCGTTCAACTCAGTACCTTTATCTGACCTCGGGAACTACAGATGAGGACATTCCTTTTATCCGAAATATTTCTGCTTGTAGTTTATCTAGAACAATAGTCATCTCAGAGACGAATGGTTATCTGTCCCGTTAGTATTAAGAAGGTATTTATGTGCATATTTGAAGATGTCGAAGCGTTTTCACGGAGAAAATGTGTGGGGTAGGCCAGAAGCTATCCGTGAAAAGAATTAAGTGATGAAGATAATTTTACTTCTGAGAATGAATCGGAAGATGAAGATTTTACTGAAGTTCTTCTTGCTCCATGGATGCAGAAGCGTCTCAATATATCAGCTTTTCCCCGATCAACAAGGACTATTATAAGTGAGCTTCTAAAATTCAAGTTAAACATTCAACGACTTGAAAAATCCAAAATTTAAAAAGAAACATTTGTGCATTTTGCCCATATAATTTGCGCAGAATGATGCGCAATTTTTGTTTGTTATCTTCAAAAACAATGTGCGGAGAACATCACGCATATGTTTGTAAAGATTGCTTCGAAAATAAACAAATAATATTTCTATCCTGCTTGACAATCGAGAGTTATGAAATCAACTGCAGGTTGTGTGCTTTTATTTAAATTAGCTTTAAAAATTGATTTTAAATACACTTCGTCTAGGAGACGAATGGTTATCATTCTTGTTAGTTTTTTAAAAGTTACCTTTCTAGGGTTAAACTCGTAGGTACTATAAAATCAAAAATGATGAAAGTCAGGGAAGGATTATCCGAAAATGATTCAAAAGTCTGACTAGAAAGGTGAAAAAATCCATACGGAACGAGTAAAGGAGTAGAAAGAAAATTCATTACATTTGATCATCCCAGAAAAAAATTAAAATGGTAAATCATGTTGTTTCTTATTCACTTCTCTTATGTCACTAATAAGCCTTCAATGTGACTTTACAAGCCTAACATCATTCATGAAAGTACATAGGATGGTATTTTAGTGCAAGATGGACTGCAAAATACAAACTCTAATAAGAAAAAATCTAACATATTTTCACAACTAAAACAAAACTTCTAATTTATCCACTGAAAACTATGATCTTAACTTAATAGATGGCGCTTCAAGTACTCATTATGACTATATATACTGACCAACCTTAGGGATTCAAACGCGAGGAAATTAAGCTTAATGTGAAGATGTGAAAATTATTATGTCAGACGACAAGCTTCAAACTTCTGAAGTTCTTTTTTTTTGGTATGTGTTTGGATTTTTTTTCTAATTACAATGTTTTGTTTCTGTTTGAGGGTTTAAATATATCTCTGCAATTCTATTTAGATTTGAAAATTTGGAAATAATTTGCTTTCCCAGTTTGCTGTGTGCTTATAATATTGGTATATTCTGTTTTACGTTCTTTTTTTTATCTAACCAATATATATAATCTATTTGGATTCATATTTGTTCTTAATTTTGCTTTACATGTTTGCTTTTATGCTTATAATACTGGTATATTCTGTTTTATAATCTTTTATTTGATTTAAACCATATGTGTAATCCATTAGGATTCAAATTTGTTATTATATTTCTGTGTTACTAATTTATCTCTAAAGTACCAATTTTCTGGGATTTTCGGGTCACGAGGGATCAATTTTTGACAAGATTGTCAGATCCCTCCCAGAAAAAATCCCTGATTGGAATCCATGCCTGAGGGTGACCCTTGAAAAAGTCTTCAGGTCGGTTTCATTGTATTCTTTTGATTTTGAATTTTACTTTAAACTCATTTATTATTTCCATTTTAGATCAATGCAAGATGGGTATTTTCGCAACTTCCAAATTTCGCAATATCTATCCCTAGAATCCTTCGCACAGTTTCAAAACATAAAGTTAATCTAGAAAATAAAATGAAACCGAATCTTGGAATAGATTCAGAAAATCTGGGAACTACAGTTGAAATACTGGACATTCTATGGGTATAAAATAATAATAGAGTTCTCTATGTTTCAGACAAGAAAATGGTCAAAAAAAAGGAAAAGAATCAGGATATTCTGTTGAGATGACTAAAATCTGTTTTACGACTTTTGGATTTAAAAGTCTTGGGGATTTGGTTGCAACTGAGAAAGCGAGTCTTGCATATAAATTTTGATATACCAAACGTGATCATATGTTGGCCGAGGCAAAATATAGGTGCTATCGTTGGGGATCTATGCAGAATACCAAAAAGAAATTCCACGTTGTGAAGCTCTCGATATTGTCTAATATTCTGGTCAAACAAAGAAAAAGAAAGATAAAAAGAGAGAATATTTGAAAAATTCCTTCCTTTGAATAACGATTATGTTGGAATTAGGATAGGTGTATTTTTGTCGTGTTCAATAGAAAAAGGGTACCTTTTTAATAAGGAATGCGTATTTTTATACCTTCACAGAAGAAAAAGAAAATGAGAATGTGTTTCTGCAATCGTCAAGAAATTAAATATTAATATACAAAGCGATTTCAATTGACATTTGAAAAAACATTTAATGAGAAATAATCATCATCGTGTATCATTAAGGAAAACACTCACGCTGAATAAGCAGGGCTAAAAAAATTATCACTTCTGAATTTAACTAAGATTTACGCAGAGAGTTAATCTTTTTGTTGAATTATCCTTATATTTCATCCAAATTCTAAATATCAAATTTTCACTTGCATTACATTTACAATGCTTATAACAGGGATTTTGTTTTCAACGCATTTTTCTCAAACAGTTTTTTTTAAATGACACAAAACCAGGATAGTAGCCACAAAATCCCATACCAAATTTGATATATTTCCTTCATGGCATTACAGAGTTGGCGAGTTTCTGAAAAGTCAACCATGTATGAATATTTCTGAAAATGTTAGTCAATCCACGGTTGGATACAGCTCAAAATTTGACTGGAATCTATATGTTAAATCTTTGTAACAAATTTTATGTATCTTGCTGTCTTCGTTTTTGACTTACCGTGTTAAATTAGGTTAAAAAGATGAACAGACAAATTTCTTCTAATTGGATGTTTCTCCAAATTTGATGGTAATCTACAATATTGGTATAAAGATCTTACACCAACATTTATGTATCTCGAAGTGTTTTGTAATATATATATATAACTATATTTTTTACAGAGAGACAGACCGACGAACATTTTTCAAAAGATGTGTTTTTCGATTTCATGGAGGTTTTAAAACAGAAAAAATCCATTAAAATCTCGAATTTTCGGCAATTGCAATATTTCCTCTATAATATGTTCATGAAAAAAAATTTTAATTAATGTTTTTGAACTATGAGAAAATATATGGATCAAATTGCATATCTAGATATTGATTCTTTTTTTAATCTTCTTTTTTATTTACTTATTTGTTTTCATTAATTATTGAATTCCTGGTGTGGAGAAAAGAATAAAAAATATTTTGAAACGAAAAATCAAAGAAAATATATTATATAATCTGACTGCATATTGAAGCTCTGCAATTCTGATGAGTACACAAGCATTACTACTTTTATCCTAAAGTATGCTATTTTTATTAAAATAAAAATGTTCATGTTTTTATAAACCAAATAGAACAATTTCTCCCTTTTATTTCTCACTTCAAAGCTTTATTTTCTCAACTTGACGGCGTTAAATAATTTATCACACAAACCATCCACTTTTTCCAGCATTCCATGACACATCTTAACCCACGAGAGAAAAAAAAAACTCTTAAGAATACATATAAAAGTCCACTTAGCACTCATCCGATGTTAATCATCCTGGCGGTATAAAAGTGCGGGATATTTTCTAATTACTCTCTGCCTCTTGCTTGCTGAATGGAAAAAGTTTCGCCGAAATCTGCGTTGAAAAACGAGGCCTGACAGCTATTCATCGCATAATTAATCACGGCCCGGCTGGCAATTGTGGTTTTCTTTCATCCGACTCAACGGCCAAAACAAAGCGAGGGAAAACGATTTGGTTGCACGTCTGGGGTTTTTAGCCACTTTAATGAATCTCCTGTCAACTCAAGAAGAATGGCGTGTGTCGAGATCAGTCAAGTCGAACAGCCGGCTTTGGAGAGTGATTCGAGTGGAAAGTTGAGGAACGGAATAATATCTAAACATAGCGTAAAACAGAACAGGTGCAAATATATTTTGCGTATTAAATTAGCATACATCATTTTAATTATGTTCTCTTTTTCGAGTTGGGTTTTACTGAATATCCATGCTTTGTTTCCCAAAACTAATGCATTATTTTTCAGCAATGCTGAGGCGACAAAATTCTTTATTTTATCCAATTTTGACGACTCTCCAGGATTTAAAAGTATCCTTCATTTGTTTTGATTTTGACATTTTTTGTCCTGTATCGGAATCAAACATTCCGACTTTCCGTATTGTTTCTTCTCCCCCTTCTTGACAAACAGTTCAGTATTAAAAACAGAAAATACAAAAGGAATTTAATGATTTTTAAGGGTGTGTGTGTGTTATGAAATCATCTGCAGGTAGGGTGATTTTATTTAAATTAGATTTTAAGATTGATTTTAAATATACTTTGTCTAGGAGACGAATGTTTATCATTCTTGCTAGTTTTTTTAAAGGTTGCCTTTCTAGGGTTAATCATGATTTGAGATTAAAACCTAATATTGAACTAGAAACATGCGGTTTTTACTTTTCTTCGTTCTTATTAACAATGAATTTAAAGATAATTCTTTTTTTATCTTTAAACTTATGAGTCAAATTAGATAGATATTATTAGATATGAACTGATTGTTAATTATGTTATTAAGAATGATGCATTCAGTTTATAGGTTAAATATTCCTTAAAACAATCTCTTCTGTAAACATATAAAGAATAACAGAAAATAGTTAACACCACCAATTTCAACATGTAGGGAAAGCTAAATTTTCTTTATCGTGAGAGCATAGAAGAAAACTGACATATGAGAATGAATGATTCACACTTGCGTTATCACGCGTCATAAGTACGTTCCACTATCAGAGTGAAAATAATACCATCCCTTACCAATGTCACATTCTTTAGAGAAAAGAAAAAAATTCATATATAAAATTGACATATGAGAGTGAATGATTTACACTGGAGTTCTCTCCTGTCATAAGTAAGTTTCACTATCAGAGTGGAAGTAATACCACTCCCCACCAATGTCATATTCTTTAGAGAAAAGAAAAAAAATCATACATAAAACTGACATATGAGAATTAATGATTTACACTGGAGTTCTCGCGTCACAAGTAAGTTTCACTATCAGAATGGAAATACCATCCCTCACCAATGTCACATTCTTTAGAGAAAAGAAAAAAATTTCATATATAAAACTGACATATGGGAGTGAATGATTTACACTGGAGTTCTCTCGAGTCATAAGTAAGTTTCACTATCAGAGTGGAAATAATACCATTCCTCACCAATGTCACATTCTTTAGAGAAAAGAAGAAGAAAAAATCATATATAAAGCTAATATATGAGAACGTTCCACCATCAAAATGGAAGTAATATCATCCCATACCAATGTTACATTCCTTAGAGAAAAAAAAAATCCCTTATAAAACTGACATATGAGAATTGATGATTTACACCGACTTTCTCGTTCATAATAAATACGTTCCGCAATAATATCATCCCACACCAATGTCACATTCCTAAGGGAAAAGAAAAGAAATCATTTATAAAATTACTTTTCATCTTCATTTTTCCAAAAGACTGAAATCGGTAACATATCCAAGAATTTATAGCATATTTTGCGAAATATTATGATAATTCCTTAAACATTGTAATCAGAACATGTAGTGCCTTTGCAAAATATGTAATAAAATAAAATGCAATTTGAATAGAAATTATATTTTATACCTGTCTAAGAATATTTAACATGAATTTTTTTCCTAATATACAAAAGAAGAGATATTCCAAAAAGGAAATTTTTATTAACATTTTTTATGTGAATTATAATTTTATTGATGCTAAGTGATTTTTCTCGCACTATTGTCAACTTTATAATTATATCTATTCTGTCGTATTCCAGACTGTCATAATTAGAAATCTAAAAGTTGAAATACCGTAACAAAATCAATATGAATTAAAAGACGAAATAAATTCAATAAAATAACTGCAATCATACAGAAAGCCAGACGATTTTTTTAGGTTCAATCAAAATATTCGCAAATTCGAAACAAACAAACTGAAGCAAAAAGATGAAAAAAATTGGTTTAAATATTTCTTTTAGCTGTTGTTTCGATTTATTTGCGGTTGTGGAAATGAATTCAAAGGGAAAAAATCTTTTATTTGTTCGAGAGCTCATTGGATTAGTTTATTCTTGATTTACACTGAAATTTTTTTCCTTGTGTTTTTTTTTAATTTATTTATTTTCAAATCTTAAGAAGAACTAGTGATTCTTTCTATTTTTTAATGCTATAAGATAATAAAAGCATTTGCAATTTAATTAGAGATGAAAATATTTTTAGACTTAATAAAAAAAATTCCCCACATTAAGAATTATTTAATCATTCCAAATTAAACAACTTTAATCAAACAGAATTTCCTCAATATTAATTTGATAAATTTTCCAAGTCTAAGAAAATATTTTCTGGTTCCAATTTCAAATAGTTAATTTATTTTCAAAAATATTTTTTATTTGTTTCAATATAGCATCCTTGTCCAATAAAAGTTTTATTGGAAGTACAAGTTAAAAGTGACACGATACCTAATTTCTAACCCAATCAACATATTCCCATTCAGAAAAATGTTCCATTTGACTGAAAAAAATTATTTTTCTTTGTTTGAATCAATAAATCCACTACTAAAGAAAGTACAATGTATAATTTTTTTATATAAAACACTTTGTTCTATTTATCATATGAAGTAAAATATTTTTGGTGTATTAAAAATTGAAGCAAGTCATTTCACTCTACTGCTATTAAAAATAATCCAAATTCAAATAATTTTATATGAATCGAACAACTGACTTGGCGAGATCCATCAATTAATTTGTGATATTCATCTGCTTTTTTAATTTAATTTTGGTTCAAAAATGAAAATATGTTATCTAACCTTTTCTGTTATTAAACTAATTAAACTATTATAAATCTTTTTTTCTCAATTGTTCTATGATTTAAATAGAATGCTGTATACTTAAGAATCCAAGAGATAAATTATAGTACGAATGCGTATAGTTTTTTATTCTAAAAGAATTTTGATAACTTCAAGGTCTCTTTTCAATGTCAGTGACGTCACTTCCTCTATTGATGACGTATTTAAACGCCTGAACTCTCATCCCCAAACAAAAAGACAGACGATGCAATGCAGATGTTATAGAAAAGAAATAAAAAATAAAAGCGACTGTTTTTTTTCTTCCGGCACTTTTCTTTGACAAATTACTGGAATCAGTGATTTTTCTTCAATTTTGTAAGCAATTTAGTTGCTCGGAACTTAGATGATTTATATATTTCAAAACTCTTCATTTTTTTTCACTGGCTAATGTCTTTCGGACCAAACTGTAAATCGGAGAAATAAAATAAAAAGGTCTGCTCATTTTTCTCCCAAAATATGGAATGCGTTCTAAAAATTCATGGATATACATTTCTTTTCTGGCATTTTATCAAGTGAAATACAGTCAGAGATTGCGTTTATGGAAAAAGGGATATTCAAATAAGCCCTTCCACTTAAAATCTGAATAATATATCAATATCTTCTCTTTCAGAGTGAGGTTTGCTTTAGAATATACTAATTTTCTCTGTGAGTGATACTGATTTCTATTCATATTTTTGGAAAGAGTTATTAGGCCTAACATGAAGTATGTCACAACTCATGGATGACTCGGATTTATTATACCGTAACCGCAAATATATTGATTTTTATTTCAAGCACTAGGTTTAAACATTCTCGTCCTTTAACAGAAGCTCTAGATTTCTTCTTTCTTTTATTTAATCCAAAATGTTACATGCTTCTATAGCTCAATGTTATGCTTCTATAATATAATGACTGTTCATTTTCTTATTAGTTAAATAATTAAAATTTTATACCTTCCTTATGGAAATATGATGCCTTAGTATTTTATGAATTTAACTATTAATTAATAGATTAGAGTAATGTTACATTGATACCAGTGCTATTGGCATCAATATATAGAGATTTAAGATAAAATTGAATAACAGATTCCATGCTGTTTATGTGATATTATTAATTAAAAGTAAACGACACGGCTTTGCCCGTGACATAGCACCTTTATCTTCTTAGATGCTATGTGACGGGCAACATCGTGTCAAGAAAAATTAACTTTAAACTTAAATCTATCCTCCTTTTGATAAGTCGTGAGCATATACGAAATATCAAACAAATAAAAAATATATTTTAGAAATTATCGAAAATAGCTACAAAACAATTTTTATTTCACACATTCAGAAATATTTAGACCGTTACAAAGGTAAAAATGTGATATGTCCATAGACAAAACACAGGCGATCATTTCGCTCCTAGGGAGATTCATTTTGTCTCCAGCAATTCAGTTTCATTGCAATTTAAAGAAAGACGGTCATTTCGATCATCAAAAGATTCTCCTTTCCTAAGTGTGGATATTATTTCTCTTCATCAACGTTTCTTTCATTTTCCAGCCAAGATTGAATTTCCTTCTTTTTTTGGGGGGGGGGGATGATAAGATTTCAATCGCTGTTTAAAATAAGACGTAAACAAAGAAATGTATCATATATACATACCACAGCTCTTGCTATTTGCACATGCGCAGTTTGAGGTTTTCATACATGAGCGGATAAGTGCAAAATTGAAATCGAAATTATAAATCTTTTTTTTTTATTTTGATATGACTTCGCCGTATTAAAACCTTTTTCAATAAATGCTGTACAAAATGGTACAATATCCGTTTACCGTATGTCATGTTTTTGTGGTTGAAACATATAGACGCTTTCAAGAGACTTTTATATTATTTATAGATGATGTTTTAATATTTTAAGAGTTTAACTATCAATTAATAGATTAGTTAAATGAAATTTTGATAACAGTGCTAGTGGCATCAATATGTAGAGTTTTAAGAAAAAATTGAATGACAGATTCTATGCTATTTATGTTCTAATATATTATCAATTATAACTAACAAATTTTGGATGCTTGTTGCATTAATTAGCAATCATTTTTTTTTTTGAAAATGTATCAATGTATGGGTGTGGGTGTGCATTGTTTTAACTAAATACACTAAAAGCAAGTATTCTTGTCAGTTTTTTTAAAATAAAGAAATGCCTGAAATAATCAAATTGTGGCTGATTAGGTAGATAATTGCATTCAACATTTCAGTAGTTATTTTTAGTATACTTTCCGGCGAAGGTAAGATTAACTTTAACTTAAGGTTTAAAATATCTCTATTTCCAATTTCGTTTTTCCCCATTTTGTACTATTTATATCTTTATAGTTTTATCATTGCTTAGATTAAAAATAAAGACTGTTTTTTAATCTACAAAGTGTGGGCTTTATTTTTAGCTTATGCAAAAAGAAATCAAATTTTTCCGGAAAAACCGCCTTTAGAATCTTATTTCCATACCACAATCTATTTTGAGTCCAATCAAGTTTGAGTTGTGTTTATCTGTTTTATATTCTAGTAATTTTTTCAAGAATTATAAAAGAGATTCTGTAAATTTTGCATCATGTCGCATTAAGACCATGTTTTATAAAAGATACGTTTTAAGAGAAATGAATGTACATTAAAATCTCTTACAAATCCTAACATCTCAATGATTTAAATATTTATTCAAAATTATCTTTTCATCAACAATTTAGTTTTATCCCCAAACAGATAAAAATAATATTTTTAACTCGTTAAGAAAAATACACTGCGAAGTGAATTTAATGACAGCGGGATCAAAATATCCAGCATCATAATTATCAACAAACGGTATAAATTTTATTCTTTATATATTCCCATAATTACCAAATACCGCGAGATGGATGCGAATTTCAAGCACATCATTATATTTAAAATACGTCTTAAACCTTTTGACTAGATATTTCATTAATTTATTCCATGGCTTTATCATTAATGTCATCTTACTCTTCAAAATACCAAACGGGATGACAGTATTTTTTTTTCAACTTATAAAAGACGAACAGAAAATTAATTAAGTATCAGGTAGATGATAACAGCAATTGCAGAAAATATAATGCATCGAAATATTGAATGAGTACGGAAAGTATAAGTATTCATTTGAATTAAATGCATAGTTTCTCTATCAAACACAAAGTACCTAATTTCCATCTTATGATGTTATCATGGCTATTTGATAAAAGATAGCAATTAAAAATGCATCAAAAATCAAAATCATAGTACTTTGGTTTGATGGTTGCTTTCTAATAATTTGACTGCTCTCAATTTTGATATATGTCTGAATGACCTTTGTTCAGGAAGATTAGTATTTGAAGAAAAGGTAATAGATTATAATTTATGTAAAAACATTCCAATATTTGGATAAAACATCGTGGCGGCTGGGATTCGAAATGAGGACCAACCTATCATAAAAGGTGTTCTGCTGAGAGAGCCACTGAGATTACTAGTTATTCTGGTTATCATTATAATAAAAGGTATTATAATGCGACAGTATTATCATCATCAAAGGTCATAGAATCCCATAAATTACTCTGGTCTTTCATAATAGTGGTTTTAAAAGAGACCTTTCAAACTATTCAAAGGAAGTAAAAAAAGCTTCTTAGAGATTGAAAGAAAGTTAAGTGATATAAATACACAGAATATTATATCAAAATCATGCAAATTCGATAATCTCTTTAAGATTAAGTTGATTCACAGGCATAATAAAATAATGAGTATTATCAAAATTTAGAAGAACATTTACTCCCTTTGTCAATGGTATAGATTATTTTTTGTCTTATTTGAATATTACATTAATGTACATGGAAAGGAAAATAAGTTATGATGACTTAAAAATTACAACAAATAAGGAAACTCTAAGCAGAATACCTCAAATATTATACCCTACATTGTAAATTTCTTTTTTATTCCTTTGTCTTTAGACAGAGAATACTTTATCATCTTTGTGCGTAAATGTGTTTAATAATTCACCCAATATTTTGATGCAGGAAACTCATTTGGCGCTAAAAATACACCGGACACAGCCAATCCCCATTAATCTGGCGATTACTAACTTTGAGGACATTTTAAAAAATGGTGTCAATGATTTATTAGATTTTAATACGGTTGAAATTAATGGCGCTGCATTAATGACACTATTTACGTGCCCCGGAAGAAAAATAGAGTCATTCCTTCGATAGATTAACATCTAGAAAAGAAATATTGCAGCGAAAAATAATCGAGTGGGAAAAAATAAAAATACTCATCATTTTTAAAAAAATAAAGACTTGTTTAGACTGAGATAAAATTTAAAATATTAGAAAATAAAAACGCTTGGTAATTTAAAAAGGTTTTTTATGCAACTATCACTAACTGTCACTGGCAGGAATATGATTTTAAACAGGATAAAAAATAAGGACAACAAATGAATAAGAAAATTTTAAAATATAGTAATTATGAAGTTAAAAATGGGAACACTTCTCAAATAAATTGCACCTCATTTATTTTATAAAAATTGTGGACACCTTTTTCGTGCTTTTTCAAAATACATTTTAAGTTCATAATTACTTTATTTTTAATTTTAAAATAATTAGTAAATAAATAAAATAAAGAATCAATACGAGTTATTTCCTGATAAAACTAAAATAAATTATCAGGAAAATTAAAGACCTGTTTTCTCAGCTCCAGCATTTGATGCTATTTCGGCTTAATCGTCATTACAATCGGATATATCCTCAATTGTCGAATGTTGCCTTCTGACCGAGTAATTCAAACTGTTTGCGAGAGTCTCTACAAAACTTGCAAGCATAAACTATTATTAAGATTTTATAATTTCACTTGTTTAGCGTATAATAGTTATTCAATATTAAATCTTGGCGTGAATTTAACATTTCTATTGAATATATCGTTTCATCCTTGGCGAACGTTTTGCCTATTAATTCCTGGGTGCAATTATAGTAACAGGACATGCGTTTATTTTCATATGCTTAACACCAAAAGTCGGCATAGAAATTGCACTTGTAATCCCCAAATCCCATGCCTAATTTGATACATATAAGATGCCCTAGATAAACTCTTCACAGTCAAATTGGCTGTTTGGAATACATAAAAAGTGCCCAGAGAACTGCACCTCTACGACCCATAATTTTCGAGAAAACCGCGAGAAAATGTGTGACGCCGTATCAGGTTTACTAAGAAAATCTATATTCGAAACATGAACATCAGTACTAGCATAATTTTAAATAGAAAGATGTCTGAAATTTTTCTCGTACATATGAAGACATGCAGGCATGCGTCATGCAAAGGTTGACTGTACATGTTCTGTCATCGTAATGGCCACAAAAGTAAACGCAGTGTGGAGACGAATGGACTATGTGCCTTTCTGGAGTAACTGGGTTTCGTTAAACTAATTCCTTTAAACGGTGCTATATGAAGAAATCGGAAGGATTCAGATCGGGAGATAGTGGTAGCCTTGAAACTGGACGACTAAAGGTTTTTTTCGTATTTCTCCACACTGCCCCAAAGTTCTGTGGGCATTTTTTATGTCTTTCAAACAACAATTTTGAATATGCAGAGTTTATCCAGTCTTGCTGGGATACCCTTTATAAATGGTTTTAAAACTTGAAACCGATAGAAGGCTAACGCTTTGGTAGTTTTAGCTCAAAATTCGGTAGATGTCTATAGCATAGAAGTTAAATCATCTCAAAATTCTCAACATTCCTCCCAATTCTCGTTCCACTACTAAAAGATTTTAGACACTTATAAACTTTTAAATATTTGGTATAAAATTGTCATTTTTAACATCAGCGATGCCATACATTTTCTCTCCCGTTTTTTAGAAAACTATGGATCGTAGAGTTACACCTCTGTAGGCATTTTTCATGTCTTCCAAACAACGAATGTGACTGAGCAGAGTTTTTCCAGTCTTGCTGGGACACCCTGTATATATGGCTTTAAAAGTAGAAACATATAGACGACTAACTCTTAGTCAGTTTTAGCTCAAAATTCGATAAATTTCTATAGCATGGAAGTTAAATCTTTTTTTCTAAATATAAAATTCTCAATACTCCTCCCAATTCTCGTTCCACTGCTATAACATTTCAAACACTTTTAAACTTTTAAATATTTAGTATAAAACTGTCGATTTTTGACATGTTTGTCAATGTTTTGAGATTATCTGGTGTCTGTAATTAAGTTCTCAATTCCGAGAATAGCATTATTCCATTAAATAATAATAGATGCATCCAATTCCTTCAAAAAAGCATTCATTTCTCCGCATTCCACCATATTTCTAGAAGTAATCATGAGATCACTCACGTTCTAATATAATTTGAATAGTGGATGGTATCTACTTATTTTTATTTCCGTTTTAAGAATAAAGTCATAGGTTATTCTTCCATTTCCGAACAGCTGAATACTGTATAGTGGTGTTAAGAATACCTTTTTAAATTTGTAATAAAAGATATTCTTACCTTTTATCAAAAATCAATGAAAAATATTTTTCAACCTTTTCATTTAAATCCTCCCTTACACCAATATTTATTTTCCAGATCTTTTAAATACTCCCTTGAGAATCTGAAGTACCCAACGCAGACAAAAATCAATCTTCCGTTTTCTGTCAAAACGTAACATTGATCGAATCTGTAAACAAAGCAAAATGGAGGAAGGATCCTGAAATAAAAATCTCATAAAAGAAATTGGATGTAGTTTTCTTTTCTTGGAGAATGCTCTAGCGAAATAACAAAGTAGTGAGCGGAAGTCTACTTGTCTAAGATATCCTGTGGTAGTAAATTCGAGTACTAGGGAAGATTTTATAACAAAGAGCGGTTACTTACTGGATGTTATTTTTTATTAACCATCGAGATGAATGTTAAGGCTAGTAAAGTTCGTTTATATTATGACACTTCTATTACTTTGAATGTATTTAATAGATATTTTTAAAGGATGAATTCGAAAAAAATTAGAAATTTGAACACTATAAATGGATGAAAATGCTTTTGAATGTTATTTGATTTATGAAGATCATTTTTTTACCTATCTGGAAATCTGATATTTCGTTAAAATAAGTTTCAGTGAAATACAAAAGCAATGGTGATAGTCTTCTCAAAATATTTTGGCATATTCTTGTACATTAATAATTAGCATGCGGTTCATAGTATCCATTCGAATTATTGTGTTTTATCGAGATCGAATATACGTTTTAACCGTAACTGGAGACAGGAATCAAAATAATTTTGCATTGTTCAGTAGCTCTGATTATCACGTGGTATTTTGTACTGGTTCTTTCAGCAATGTGCTGGGAAAAGTCCAAGTATAGCCGAGCTATTCTTTTTCACTTTTTCTGTTGTTATTTATCAGGTAATAGAATTCATGTCACTGAAACTGTTTTTAATTTGAATAATGTTTTAATTTCAATAAAAATGAATACATATTTTAAAAATAATATTTTAAAGTATTGTATTCTTTATTTTTGTTCCTTAAATTCTAACAATTATAAACACCAGTGTAATTCCATGATATCTAATCTAAGTCAATACGCTATTCAAAACTATTCAAGGATATTGCACCTGGAAAATTGATTGTGCCAAAATGCAAAAGGTATGTTTTGTATCGACAGACGTAGCAGATTATATGAGATAAAAATGGCATTTGCTTTGAAGAGAAGCCTGCGTTTGATTGTGCATGTGGATACAAAAGAAAAAACATAACTTTTGCATTTGGGCACAAACAAAAAATAAAAAAAAGATGTTTTCTAAGACGAAAATCGTTTTTAGTAGTAGACATGGCTTTCCTGGATGGCCAGTAACATTGAACATCTTTCAGAAAATCGATTCAATGTGGGCAATCAACAATTCGTTTGCCTAGAATGTCCCAAATTTGCTAGATTGAGGTCATGTCCGGAGAACATGCCGGATAACCCATTCGTATGATTATATTCTCCAAAAGGAAATCATTCACAAAGGTCAAACCGGTCAAAACTCCTATTTTTTGAAATGGGTCAAAACGCCATTTCAAAAAATAGGAGTGCTCCCATCAATGGAGATGCCAGCATAGACCATCACTCCCCCCACTGCCAAATCTTACACATTCTTGCACGAAAGGATTGTTTCTAGGGACACGTTCCCTCTAGATGAAATTAAGCCTATTATCAGGATGAACTGAAAAGCGAAACAGGTAAGAGAAAAAAATTGAGCCATTCATTTCTCCTATAGTCCATATGCTCAGTTTCTCATTGCCTGCGAAAGCGACGGTGCCTTGCTGTTAAAGTAACATATGCCATTGGTCGGCGAGCCTGGTTGGTAGAGCGTTGGACCCGTGCTCCTTAGGTTACGAGTTCGAAACTCACCGGCCAATAGATTCCCCGAGTGTGTGGCGATTGGCGCTCGTTAAATCTGTTGTGGTCACAAAGGCTTCAAGTCGAGAGTAATACCACCGGGGGTACTGGGACAGAGGTGATCGTTCTCTGTTTCAGGTCTAAATTACGATCTGTGGATGAATGAATTTGCATGAATGAAGTCCACCCCATAAAAAGGGTTGTGGCGTGTTTGTAGCTAAGTCGTACTCTTGGCCCTAGATGGCGCTACTTATCAACAAGAGACGTATATCTCCGTCTTAAAATCTGCTGGTGCATTAGCGGGGCTTGTCCATGGCAAGTGCCATAAGTAACAACAGTCTTCATGGAACTTCAATGACCCTCCTCCCTCCCCATCTAACCAGCCAGAGACTCTCCAAGCTTGAGATTCGTTAAAATGAATTCGTTGAGACATCGAGGCGACCGAGTAAATATCGGTCGTTATTTTAAAAATTTTAAAACTAAGTTGAAAGCCAAATCAAATTCGCTGCCGCTAAAGCGTCGTCTTCGACATCAAACGCAACATTTGAAATACGAAATTCCAAAATAAAAAAGTTTGGTATATTTGTGACTCTCTTCTTCCATTTTTTTTCAAAAAAGTGGTCAAAATTTTATACGAAACGAATATATTTAAATTAGTATTGCTGTGTATTAAAAGATTATTTAGGTTTTCTTATAACATTTTTCCAACAGCTAATATTAAAAAATTTAACATTTTTATTTTTTAAAAATATTTTTAGTAATTATATGATTTCCATTACTTATTATCTTTCCAAAGTTAATTCCAAAGATTTTTACAAAAGACAAAAAAAAAAAGAATGAATGAAAAAAGAATGGAGTCTTTTTGACTTGAAGTCCCTGGCCGCAAGAGGAAATGCATGTCTTCAAGCGGGTTAAGATTTTGATCACTGTTTTAATGATGAAATTCAGGCCAATATTTCAACATTTATATATCATATAAAATCATATAGAATAATAATATTAACCATTCTGGGATTTCAATACTTTTCTATGCCAGATAAAATATTTCTAAGCAATCCTTCTTTATTTTTAAAAAAATCACTGGAACCACACATTTGCTGTATTTTTCAAATTATATTTTTCCCAACAAATTCTTTAGCTCTCGCAGAAAATTTAATTATTCATTTTCGAACCACGCCGAAAAAAAAAATGCAACACCTCGAATTCGTTTAACGTTTCGTTTCGTTTCTACGAAAGAAATTAAAGCGCTTCTTGTTTTTATTCACATTTTTATTTTCGGCAAAGCAAAGAAAAAAGAAAAGAAAGTAGCAAACCCAACGTGACGAGACGAGCAAAGTGCATAGCAAATAGAAAATGAATTCATTTCTTGCTCCATTAAATCTCTGATAACATTGAGTCGACCAGAAAAGTCCGGATAGCAGAGTGGATGAGGGAAAAATAAAAAAATAAAAAATGGAGATAAAAATGTAATGAGAATCTTGATCCGCAATTCCTTTGTTCCTCAAGACAGATTTGAAGAAGGAGCCTATAGGAAGGGAATCCATTTTTTTTCCTTCCGCAACGATTTTCGACGGAAATTTTGAAAGAAAATCTATTTTCCAGTGAACAATTACATATTTCATCCCCCTAAGAAACTGCGAAAAAATAAATTGAATGGCGGAGATTGAATAAAATAAAAAAGTTAAATGCATTGCAGAGAGTGAGTACTTTTTATTGTGCGCTTTCCGATAAAGAAAAATCAGAGCGAATATAAAGAAATTGCAAATAAAAGAAATTCAAAGATCTTGAATTCCAGAAACTTTTGGTCTCGCAAAAACAATGACAAATATGTTATTTATAGTTATAAAACGTTTTAAAAATATTAATTACAGATTTATTTTCTAGTTTCTGATATTAAAATTTCTTGTTTCTCAAACTCACTGGATCCCTCAAATGGTTTTAAATAGAAATAAATACTGGATAAAATTTAGAAATTTGAAATGATAGAAAAGAAACCAAGGATTCTAAATAAAGACTCGTTCTTTTATTATCATGTCAGAAAATGATGTTATCTGTGAGATTAGGGTTTTGGCAATTACAAAAATCCGTTGGAGCAAAATAAAAATTTTATTATCTGTACGAGCATCTAAAAAAATCAGCCTTAATAACATGTTACCATTGCATTTACAAAAGCTCACATTAAAAAAATTTAATTTCTACAGCAGATAAAACATAGAAAAATGAAATTTTGCAAAATGCAAAAAATCCGTAGGAGAAAAATTTGAATTTTATTATCTGCATGGCTATCTCAATAAATCAGCCTTTAATAACGCGTTGCCATTGTATTTACAAAAGCTCTGATTAAAAAACAAGTAAGCTAATGATGATAGTTAATAAAACCATTTGAGCACGCCATTTTGAGCACGTGATTATATGAAATGAAATAAATAGGAAATGGGATATTTTTTTAAAACAATAAATGTGAGGCAAAGTTTTTTTGGATCGTTTGCAATACCAAAGTGACTCATTCAATGAAACTATTAAAATGAATAAAAATATAATTTAACTTGCACAAGCACGTGGTCCTTGGCGTTAAAGAAATTATGTTCTGCCATGATACATTAAAGTATGCATAGCAGATTTCATATTAATCTTTATTTTATTTTAATAAATATTTGAAAAGTTTTGACGTTGCTATATACATAATTCAACCAAATGATGTCATTATAAAAAAAATTGTGACGATATTTCAAAACTGTGACATCATAAAGTTTATACTTATTACCACCATAATAAAATTTTATCCCAATAATTAAGAACTAAATAATCAAGAGTATCAAAGATAAACGAAGTTAAAATGTTTCTAATTCGTGAAACTTTTGGTTTTAAAAACATTATTATTGCTTACACAATAGAATTTTTGAGAATTATTTTCTACTTTCTGATATTGAGATATGTTATTTTCCTACTGCACACCTGGAAATATCATTAAAATAGAAATGAAAACTGAATGAAACTTAGAGATTACGAATTGTTAGGTGGATAATCAATGACTTTAAATAGCAATCTTTTGTTTTGTTTTGACAAATATTTTAAACGTTGTAAAGTTATTATACATATAAAATTCAGTTAAAAAATATATGAAGTCATTTCAAAATTCCGATATAAAAATTTCTGACACAAAAAAGTTGATGCATCATTTCAAAATTGTGACATTATAAAAATTTTACTGCATCACTTCAAAATTGTGACATTATTAAAAATGTATTGCATCATTTCAAAAGTGTGACATCATTAAAAATGTATTGCATCATTTCAAAAGTGAGACATCATTAAAAGTGTATTGCATCATTTCTAAATTGCGATATCATAAAAATGTATTGCGTGATATCGAAATTTTGATAACAAAATTTATGACATGATAAAAAAATGTGCCAAATTAGTTTAAAAAATCATCATAAAATTTAGCATTTCTTCCCACCATAAAAAAACAGCATTTCAATAATTGGGAAGCAAATAAGCGTATTCCTGCTAAAAAACTATATATATATATATATATATATATATTCTTTGATCCTGTTTAAATAAATATATTAATTTAGATTTAAACGAAAAACATGGTTAACATACATTAATGCTAAATATTATTAAAAAAATTGAAATGAAAAGTCCATAATTCTTAAAATATTAATAGGTTTCTTGAAATTCACATATACATAACATCAATATATGATTGAATTTAATTCAAAAGTTATAAAATATATGATTGAAACGACGTGGAGCTTAGAAGTAATCAGTAAACTGAATAATTATTTTAACTCTTCATTTACCAAATTAATTTACCATCAATTTTTGCAAATTTATATTAGAACCATTAGTTAAATTATAGTAAAGAATAAACCTAGCAAGAAGAATAAATCTTTTAAATTAATTAAAATAATTTAAAATGATGATAAAAATTTATAATTACGAAAGATTTTTGACGTTATTTTTATTTTATTATATTTATTTTATTATTATTATGTTTTTTAAAAAATATAGTTAAAAATAGTCATATTGTACAGATATTAACCGGAAGTAAACGGTGTCTTAAAGTACCATTGATAAATAAAGTGCTAAAAATGCAAAAACAATAAATAAAATAGAATTTGTCCCGTAATCTGCTTTTATTTCTATCAAGAAAAATCCAAAAGACGTATGTTGCTAAACATTTCCTATATTTGAACCAAAATAAAATGTTATTATTTTAAAGGCATAAGAAAAAGGCCCCATAAAGAAACGTACACTTATCCTTTCTTTCCCCGAACAAAAACTTCAACCCTTCCATCTTTCAAACTTTTCTCCCAACCCCAATCTGATGATGAAAACAGCTGAATAAACAGATTGAAACCATGATTACTCCGCAGAAAAATGGTTTATCCCGATACAGTAACCTTAACCGTGACCACCCGATCGAGATTAATAAATCATTGCTCGATGTAACTTTATCCAGAACGAATGACACGTCACGTCGTGACCGTAGAGATCGTTGCCATGGCTACCGGTTTCGACCTTGTACCGATGACTTCTTCAATAAGAGTATCATTTGTAATGTTATTTGTTAGTAGAGGAAGTGATGGCCGAAAAAGAATGTTCTTTTGTTCGAATAAAGCTGTTCGAAGTCCAGTCGAAGAAAAGAGCAAAAGCCTGATCAGGCAGTGTGCCATTTTTCCTCCTGGACCCTGAAATCATTCCAGAAAGTGTCGCTTGGCGGGCGGACGTAATATATAACGAGAGTCAGGAGCTTAAAGGCAATGGTAATTTGTGAGCGCACAGGGAGTTAGTTTCTTTTTGCTTTTTTTTATTTGTTTTCAGTTCTTAGTAAAGAATCTGTCTACGTATAAAATTAAAATGACCCAAATTAGCTGTAACAATTCTGATTCGGGACTCACTGTCCTGTTGAATTAAATGTCCCAGATTGCTCCATTTTTACATAAAATTAACTCGTATTAAAAAAGATAGAAATAAAAAAAGGGAATCTACTCTCTCAAATTTCAAGTTTTCATGAGAGAACATTATTACTTTTTACTTGATTGCTTGTCTTATTTAATTTAACTCATTATCCAGTTTAAATCGGTTTGAAAAAATCAAGAGACTTCTCTCTCTCTCTCTCTCTCTCTTTCTCTCTCTAATGATATATATTTTTTAATTTCCATTTTCAGTTTTTCTAGCTGGCAAACAAAGTAGATTTTAAGATTAAAAAAAACCAATAATTTCGGCGAAAAGTTCACTATTACTGGAAGCTATTGTATATGTAGTAAAATCCAATGAACTTAATGCAGATTGATATTAAAATTTATTCTAATATTTTCAGTATTTTGAGAAATACAATTAGTAAGAATATGCTTATAATATCATTAAAAATAATTAAAAATGACGTTTTACAAAATTGCGATGATTACAACTGAAAGAGTATGAAAGAAGAAAAAAACCAAACGATAATCTTCTGAGCACGAGAATAATTATTTAAAAGTAAAAAATCGTAAACAAACTGGAAGATGACTTCATTTCATAGAAACGACAAACAAAAAGCAATTGATGATACATTTAATTAAATATCTCAAACAAACCTCAAATGTCAAGAGCCAGGTAACTCGCTATCTACCAATAAAAAAACGAATATTTTTTTGTCTTCAAGTTGAGGAGATACCTAAGCAACATCATGTTGTCATATGATAAAAAAAATTATTGAAAAAATTAGACTCTAGAATGTATGGTAGTTTTATTTATATGAAAAAAAAACCATTTTTATACCTCTTTTTTAATAATTTTTTTATATTAATTAGAGTTTATTGACTATCCAGATTCCGTATTAGAGAGAGTGCAAAATAAATTATTCATGTTAATATGAAGCATATTAATTCATTCAAAAACGCATTAATCCATCCAAGCAAAAAAAGTAATAAACCACCTTTTACAATGCTTTTGTTATTGGTAATACGTGACTTTGTGCTATGTTTAAGAAAATAAATGCTTACTCTATATTTTTAGGAATATATTATATATAAAGAAAGAGTTATTCATTATTATTTTAGAAGAATTTTAAATAAAATCAGTAATATTGAAGTAAAAAATCAATACATCATCCAGATTTATTCATGGTATCAAATGGAAGTCACGATGATGCATCGATTAAGTTGTTTTTAAACTGTGATAATGACTTAAGGATCAAAGTTTTTTTAAATGAGCATTCTGTAAAAATAAATATTGAGTATTTTAACATAGTTATTAAATAAAGATTTAAATTTGCCGCAATAAAGCATTTAATATTGAAGGTTGAACAAAACATGAATTTGATTTGAGAAATCTGCATTTTTCTCATTTAGGTGTCAAAATTTAAAACAAAATGTCAAAGAGAATGTAAATAATTTATTCCAGAAAACTCTCAATTTAAATTCAAATCATTTTTTTAAATTTTGTTTAATTTAGCCATATTAACTTCATTCTTATTCTCTTATTTCCTGATCTATACCATTGGTTTTAGTTAATTAATTCAAGAGAAGCTGCGCAAAATTGCTGAATCGGCTAAAAGCCACGATTCTCAAGCTCAGTGAGAGAGATGTGAATTGTCCAGCCAAGCACATAACTTTAAAAAGAACCCTGTGTTTCCCTTGCCTGTTAGGCATGTATTGTGGAAATCATCATCGAAATCGGATTATATAAGCATTTGAAAAAATATTTTACCTATCAAAATCTTGGTATTTAAGATCGGGGATAAACGATTTCCTGCCACTTTTTTACAATTTAGCTTTTTCGTCATTCCGTTTTGTATCATTCTGTGCTGTCTTCGTCGATTTTGCCTGTACATAATGCCTGCTCTCCAAGATTGAATAAAATGAACTTAAAAATTCAACTTGTCTTCTCCATGATTTCAGCCACGACTTTGCTATCTGCTCTCTACCAAAAATTATATTATATTATATTTATATTTATATATATAATGTAAGTCACATAATTTTTGTCCGTTTTGTAGCTAAAGACAGAGAAGATACTTTTGTAATTTTTTTACTTCATTTTATTCCATACCTTGAGACATAGTTTATGTACAAGCAAGAATCAGCGAGGTACGTCAATCCAAATTACATCACAAGAGCGAAAAACGCAAAGAGCTAGAGAGACAGAAAGATTTATCCCTAATCAGTATATACAATGAGATTCTGATAGGAATTTATTTACACGTATTTATGTAGGTTAAAAAATCATAAAAATCTTTTGAAAGACTATCAATTTTATCTCCTCACTCGGTACGTGAGAACTATAACTAAGCATTTATAGAGCTTCTGTAGCACTAATTAAATAAATAAAATCATGGAATTGGATCAGTAAATTAGAGAACATTATATTATTCAGTCAATATTGGTTAAATTGAGTTAAAAATTAGGAAGTTAATAAGGATTTACTTTGAATTGAGATATATAATTTAATGCATGTATATTATATATATAATTAAATAATAGGGATTTCTAATTCTTTGAAATAGTTGATACTAGTCGACTCATAATTTATTTAATCTTGCAATTTTTATTTTCTACGATAAAAGTATAAATTTTTCGTTACATTTTCTCATTTATCCTTCTAAACTAACTATGAATTTATTTGTTGACTCAAATACTTTTTTAAAATCTAACCATTTGTCACATTTTATAATCCTTATATTTACTTACAACTTTTTTTAAAAAAAAAAACTGATAAACTTCTGATGTAAACAAGATTCTGATGTAAACTATCTAAAAAAATAATTACTTTAAATTTCAGAGGTTAATCTAAAAGGCAAACGGCGATTATTTGTCGTCGGATTTCACTTCTCTAAGTCGTCGAAAATTTTTTTCTACGATATGCTAACGACATTTTTTTCGATAAAGAAAGAATTTTGATAAACAGTTACTTGCACACTATCTAAAGAAATCATTGAAAATTCCAGATAAGTAACGGCAGTGAACACCATGGCAAGTTGCCAATTTGACCGGAAAAGAAATGCGATTCTTTAGCTCAAGATTTGATTTTTTTTTATTCGTTAGAATTAGGAAATAAAATGCCATTATTTATTTGGATCGTCATGGAGAAAAAGAATTGCGCATTACTTAAGTAAGCTGTAGACAATTATAAAGAAATTGATATTTTTTAATGAAAATTTTGTTTAAATTTTTAGAATAATTTTTTTTAAGTAAATCATTTTTAATTTGGCATTTTATCATGTTCAAGGTTTGTACTCTTATTTAAGAAGAACTAGTTCAAAACAAAATATGGCTTTGAGAATCACATTTGGTTAGGTTTTATTAATGAACGTTGAGATATAATTCCTAATTTCTGAGATCTGTTATTGTTGTTGTTTCTTATGGCACTTGTCATGGACAGGCTCGCTGAGGTAGTCAGCGATTTAAACCTAATCAGCTTCTCTTGTTTGAAGTGGCGCCAACTAGGGCCAAGAGTACGACTTTTGCTACTCACTCATCACATTCGCTTGCTCAGCCCCTTTTTACAGGGGGGCACATTCATTCACCTCACAGATAATAACACAAAAGAACAACCATGTCCTAATCGGAACATGTAGGCCTAAGTAGGGCAAAGAGTATGACTTTTGCTTCTCGCTCATCACATTCGCTTGCAAAGCCCCTTTTTACAGGGGGCACATTCACTCACCTTGCAGATAAAACACAGAACGACCATGCCCGAACCGGGATTTGAATCCTGGACGCCCAAATCACAGGAAAGACGCGTTACACCTATAACAGGACATCAGCTTTCTGGGACCTTAGAATTTATTATTTACTTAAGCTAAAGAAATTCAAAAAAAAAACGAAGAAGCACTGTTAAATAAATTTCATACTGAAAAGGAGAAAAAGGAATTTAGTAAATTACATTGTGAACATCTGTATGGTATGCATAAGCTTATAAATATCTGTAGATTCATCTAATACCAAACATGCGGTTTAGCAGTAAATTTTACATAAAAGATTTGAGTGGATATTCGGCTGGTCAGTATTAATCTTCAGACATACAGTATCTTTTAAAAAATTGAAGCGTTAAGTTATATACGAGATATATTCATAATGATTTGGCATAGGCTGTTCAGATCCAGGGACTTACATCAAAAATATATAGAACGGAATAAATTCATTTCTTTATCATAAATTCTTTCGAATGAAATTATAAAGGGGCATGACTTGTAAGAAATAATATCGTGCATAAAAATATGAATAAAATAACATGATTAAATCGAAGGTGATATCAGAAAGTTGCCCAAGAAAAAAAGTAATTTCGTCTCAGTCATTAGTTGGCAAACAAAAAGGGATTTACTAAAATGCAACTTAGATGTAAGATCAGTCTTATTTATTAATTATAACATTAGATTACTCTTCTCTCAAATTTGTTTTACGAAAACCAACTTTTATAAATCGGGTCATTTATCCTCATATCAATCCTTTTAATCTCAATATTTAATTTTAGTAAATAACTGACCATTTTTATTTTTTTTCGTGCAGAAATTACTATAAAATCATTGAATTCGTGGTTTTGTCAAGTTTCAGGTTTCAAACACATTCTTTAGTCAAAAAAAAAAAAAAAAAAAAAAACGTTGATAAAACTATTACCGTCTATAACACAGACAACTAAAAAATTTTTGAATTAGAGGTATGAGCTTTGGATGATGGTTTGAAACCAGATTTTTTAATTTTCACCAAACTTTAAACGGACTCCACTCGGAAGAAATTCATCTCTTTGAGTGAAAATGAACATATTGTTACGTTTTTAGCGTAGTGGATTCGGATTGAATGGACTTTACTTGAGGACAGCACAAACAAATTTATTTTCCGGTATTTACAGGATGACTTGAGAAAGGAAAACTTCAGATAAACACAATCCAGCAGTCAATAGTCTCTAACAGAGTAAATAAAAGCCTTACGCACAATAAATACAGTATGAAAAACAGATATCGTATAGAACAGCAAACAGTGAATCACAGCGAGCTCAATAACACAACGTTAATTGCAAACGTACACACAGCTCACTGATAACAAGCGAAAAAAGTAATCAGCTTGCTACAGCGAGACGCTTCTCTTGCGAGAGGAAAACTACCGAGGCTGCGGCAACCCGTCCCTTATACAGCCGAGCGAGCACGGGGAGCTTCGTGAACAAACCAGTGGCTACCAGACTATTATTTTCGCCAAATCAACTCGAATGGTGCGAAGTTCGTCTGCCGCCAACGCCTTCTCCTTCGGCGCCCGTCCGCTTGTAGCAATATTAACAAAACTAAGCTGGGTGGAAAAAATTGAAACCCAGATTTAGAATCTGAAATATAGATTTTTATCAAATTTTGTATCAACTATATCCAAGAATTGACCATCTGATGGTGTATATATTGGTAAAAATATTAACAAGATAACTCAAAAATACAATGATTTAGAAAATTAAAATTTTACATATGGTCTTGCTATTAATACTAAAGTTCTGTGTCAGAGATTGGGTAAAATAATCAGTTTCGTTTTTCTTCTCTAGTTTATGAAATTTAAAAAAATCATATGCTGGTTTCTACAAAAATAATAAATCAAAATCAAAATAAATATTTAAAAAAAAATCTCGGCATTTGTTCTATTTCTGGTTTTCTAAAAGTTTCACATTTTTTGACTAATGGAAACAAGACATTTTTAGGAGATGGGATGTGATTATTTTTCCTATGTATTATATATTTCTGAAAAAGTATCTGAAAATTCTTAGATATAATATTTCAATATAATGTGTAAACATCCCCAAATATTAATCATTGTGCATAACTCGCATCACTGAAAAAAAAATTCATTCCCAATGTACCTAAAGAAATTTAATTCGAAGGGGAAAAACAATCTAAAAATGAAATATTTGTAGACGTATATATTTAAAATTCTATAACAGTTACTTTAAAATACAATGTTTGATATATAGCCATTAAATATAACACATTTGTTTAGGGTCAAATATTCGACATTAAAATTTAAATATATTTCTATGGCCATAAAATGAATAAAAAATTCTCAATGGGATTTTACCACAATTTCAAAACTTCCCGACAAATTTTTTCTGCTATAAGATACTTTGAAAAGATAAGAGAAAGACTTAAAATTCTCTCCTAATACCAAGATTTTCCTTAATCTTTGTTACTGGAGTACTTTCTAAGATAACGCTAAAGACAATCAAGAAAATGTATTCCCCTAAGTTGGGTTTAGAAGCTTCTATTATGGATCGTATCTAAGATTTTGTATGCAAATTAAATAGCCGAGCGCCCATAAAGAATTCTTATAGGCAGTTGATCCGTTTATACAAGATTTTATATCTCTTCTTTTTCGTGGAAACTAAATTCCGCTGAGGAGGAAGTAATGAAAAAATAATTTAAAACACCTAGAGAGAGGGCAAAGACCATTACGTATCGGTAACGATCTAATAAAAGTTATAACGACCGCATTAACTGATCTGGAAGCCTTAGAACTATTTGCGGACATAAGAAGGCTTTTTTGAGAGGAGTCATTAATACAAGGGGTCTTATTTTTGGGAAAAAAATACAATTATGTTTAAAAGTAAATTTTCAAACCTAAATAATGTATTATCCTCTAAAAATATTGTGTCTAATATATGCAATAGTAAAAATAAGATTTTTACATTTATTTACTTACATCAACTTATATTTTTTATGAAAATGGCATTAATTTAGTGTAATTATATTAGTCCCATTTTAAAGCAAACTAGAACAATCTATGAACGAACCTCGTAATTCTGAATAGTGGTCAGAT
Source organism: Argiope argentata (assembly GCA_026289955.1). Classification (NCBI taxonomy): domain Eukaryota; kingdom Metazoa; phylum Arthropoda; class Arachnida; order Araneae; family Araneidae; genus Argiope; species Argiope argentata. Next base: position 2,345,594 of record JAOUZG010037308.1, read on the forward strand.
GACGAGGACGACGCCTGAGCTGGCACCCACCTTTCCACACATTACACCAAGAGCACGTTTAGCCCTGAAGGATTTAACATGCCAAAGTCCTCTTTAGACACCGGTTTTCCGTTGAAATCGAGTTTTGAACCTGAAACCCTACGGCTCACGAGCCGAGATCTTACCACAAGGCCACCGCGGCCCTTATGAATATGGCATGATAAATCTTAATTGTATTTATCAGTTGTTTATGATTATTTGCCCAAGAGATAAGGACTGTTATTTACAATTAATGCCACTGGTGTTTTTATATACATTCATTTCATTGTGAATTTGCCGGCGTTCTGGCAAAGAGATAGCCCGTCTTATCAGTAATCTGGGCACTCTGGGTTCCAGTTCTAGTTCGGTATATATATTCTTCACTCTGTGTTCTATCTGTGAGACGTGTAAATGAGCTTCCCCTCTGTAAAAAAGGGTTGTATAATCAAGTTTCTAAATGTCATTCTCATATGAGCTGGGACGGGATAGTCTGGTTTGTAAAGCATTGGATTCGTCTCTCTTAGGTTGCGAGTTCAAACTCGCCCGTCAAAGACTCTCTCTGTGTGTGTGGTGGCTGGCGGAAGTTGGGGTCCCAAGGTCCTCCATGTCGAGAGTAATACCACTGGAGATACTGGGGTATAGATGATCGTTCTCTGTTCCAGGTCTAAATTACGATCTGCGGAAGAATGAATGAAATGCAATAATGAAGTTCTTCTCGCAAAAAGAGTTTGTGACGTGTGTGAGCAAGAAGTCGGACATCTGCCATCGGTGGCTCAGGGGTTCATACCCTCAGAAGCTACTGCCCTCCTGCTTCTGTTGTAAAGCGGAATACGAGAACAACAACATCATCACTGAGCTAGAAGTCAGATTTCTGCCTTCGGATGCTCAGAGATCTTTACCCTCAGAAACTAAGCACTCCCTTTCCGTAGTAATGCGGAAACAATATCATCATCATCACTGAGTCTTTAAATAAATAGTATTATAACAGAGGGGGCAATTTTAATTAATTTATCGTGGAAAATGAAAATTGCATCATTATAATTGTTATTTCCCATATATGTCAATGACTGTCAACCTTTTGCTTAATCCTTTAGAATCCGAAAAATAAGTTGATGCAAAGTTATTCACCTAACACAAAAATTTGTTTATTTCTATGAAAAACAAGCATACATAATTCTTTTAGTTGAATTTCTTTGGAAAATAAATCTACATCTCTTAACCATTATGCAGGCATTTAAAAAAATTAAATTTGAAAATGAAATAAATAAAACGTCAAAATGATGCACATTCTTGAATGTAGAGTCAGAGGCGACTTCGGACTACTAAGGGTTAAAATATCATGTTACAGAACTTTTAATGATGAATTTTCATTGATCTAGAATAATTTTAAGCAGAAGATAAATAAATGCACATACCCTCATAAAGAAAAAAATATTTTAAACATCCATTCACAAAATAAATATATAGCTAGAAAAGAATTTATTACATTTTAAATGCATAAAATTGTCTTCTTTTTGCAATTAATCAGGATTTTTGTGAAGCTTCACTGAATATTTGCGATGCATTTTAAAAACTGAAACTCAAGAAAATGACCAAATGGAAACAAGTAAAGATATCTGTAAATATAATTTATCAGTAATATGAATAGTTTCAATGATTTAAATCAAATTCAACTTATTCAAAAATTTATTTACTATTATTTACTTTTTATTCGTTTATCCTTTTTATCATGTCTCGAAGTTTGTCAGAGACGTGGTTTGGTTATATTAGCGTGCCATTTTAAAGGAACACTAGGGTTATTTTGGAACGGACCTCCAAATTTTGAACCACTGTCTGATGGCAAGGATAGCATCCTAGCTGGTACATTCCTCTGCACACTTCTGAACTGCACTAGTGGGAATACCTGAAGTACCTAGATCTGAGTAATAAATAGAATAAGATTACAGATATGATTACGCTACGTTATTGTTGTTATTACTGTTCGAATAAAAGAGCATTAACCCCCTCGACGCGTAACTCTTTTAACGAATAGGTTGAAAGCTTGCGAAACGTTTCCTGTCAGAATCTCTGAGCTTGAAAACAGCGCACAAAATGCAGCAAAACATGATTGTATATTTCGCTGAAACATGTACATCTAACACTATCTGTTAACCCATATCTGGAAGAAATCAGAAAAACCCAAATGAAACCACGTGTTGTAAAATCTGTTTATACAGCTAAACAGATAAAAAAAATACACCCCCACAAAAATCGCAAATTTTGCTACTTCTATGTAACCCGCCGAAATCACAGAAAAGATGTTTTTTATGTAAAAAAAAATTAGGAAAGCATTACAATGACAATTACATTACATGCCCATTTTTATATGAATCCAAATTTTTAAAAATGTCAGAAAATTTGAAATTTAATAAACAAATGAGCCTTATATAGTGTTAATCCTGTCACTGCGTATCCTTCATTATCGATGAGCAACGTAAAAATATGCAAATTTTGTATTTTTGCAGGGTGAATTTTTCTGTTTAGCTGTGCAAATTGATTTCCCGTTCGTGGTTTCATTTCAGCTTTTCTGATTTCATTCATACCTGGGTTAAAAGATAGTATGTCCACGGCTCTGCGAAATATATAATCATGTTTTGCAGCATTTTACTCAGACTTTTTCAGCTCAAATAAGCCTAGAAGGAAACGTTTCTCAAGTTTTGACCCCTTAACCGGTTTATTTTTCTTACTATCTAATAAGATGACACCTTCTATTTTGGGAATATTTTCTTATTTTGATTCAAACGGAAATCCAGGGAATACTTGGCTTATCTACGTATTCAAAGCCATTTTACTATTGAATTATAAATGTTATGAATGATTTATTTTTTGTTTACAACTATCAAATCCAATACAACTATCAAAAAATAAATCGATGTACGGCGTACGGGCAAACCGGTTAAGGAGTTAAACCTAAATAATTATAGAGTGACAGGGTTAATTCAATAATGTAACAAAATTTTAAACCTCCATTAGTTAAATTTCATGATACTCATTCATAATCATAAATTTAGATATAAATGAATAAATAATAAAAAATAATTTCAATATAAATATTTAAAAATGTTTTAATTGAATGTATTATTTCTTGATTTAATATATATTTAAAACAGAAATTATATATTATAAAACACTGTCTATTAGGTATTATAAAACCTAGGAAATATTCAAATTGGATCTGAACACTCATTCCAATAACTGAAATTATTTATTTAATTAAACATAAAAGATTTACTCTATTAATTTATTGACAGAGATATGTCTGTCTCTATATTATATTGAAATTTATTATAAAAATTGCTGAAATAATTGCTTTTTCGACGTATTCATTAAAGTATGCTACATTGACTATCGTATATTGTCTGGACGCTTATAGTGACTTATTGAAGTATAATGTCTAGACACTGAGTAAATGGAGCTGAAGAAAACTGAGACAGTATGAGATCGACATTTTTTTTATAAAAACAACCAACTTCTTTAGGTTTCATAAACCGATATAAATACAAAACCTTATATTAAATACAATATATCAAATCATAAGTATCATTTTTGGGAGGAATCTTTTTCCAAATTTTATATTAATCACTGCTGGAACCTCAAAAGAACCATGAAGTTGTTGAAAGACGACATCTTTTTCATCAGTCTTGAGACAAGAACAACTTTGTTCCAAGAAAAAACAATGGGAGACATTTTCCGGAGAGGGATACTTACCCTTTACGGATTGATTCAAAACAAAACAAGAAACTCTTTTTTTTCCTTCAGATTTAAAAACACCTCTCTGAAAACATTTTCCAAGTACTTTTGTCATCTTTGACATTTAACATTTTTTTTCTTCACATTTTCGCTTTCGCACGTTTCAGCTTGCTTTCTCTCTTTCTCGTCCCCGCGAGACATTTTACGACCATAAATCCTTTATCTCGAAGAAGATTTTATTTCTTGGCCTAAAATTTTTTACTTGTGTTTTGTAGTTTTCTTATATACAATGCACACAAAAAAGTCCCCTTGTTTATCAGTTGTGTTTTTTTTTTGTTACTTCTTCTTGCCATACTAATCGATGTTCTTCAGAAAATATTGATAGCTTTCTTTTTATCAGCAGACGACATTTTGAAGTTTTAAGATGCAAATTTTTTAAAGGAAAAACATAAAAGAAATAGCGTCTAAGCACACTAAACATAGCCTAAATATTTTGTTACCTTTATTATTATAATACAACTTTACTCCCGTATAACTTTTTTTGTATAGTTTATTAGCCAGTTTTATTTACAAGGAAATTTAATATTACGAATTTCTTATTGTATTTTCCTGAACAATAAATATTAACGTGGGAGTCTAACCATATATTCCACACAAAAAAAGGCTCTTCAGATAGCGGGGGGGGGGGGTTAGAGGAGAGGCGTCTAGAGTGTTTTTAATATTTACAGGTTCAGTTTCAAAACTAAGATTAAAATAATGCAAACGAAGTATGAAAATACTTCTTTAAATTTCCATAACTTTCAATTAAATGTAGCCATTCTAAAAATATTTCCGGCTCTATTCCACTTGTTCTAGTTATTTAATTTAACAGAAGCTGTGTAAAATTGCTGAATAGACTAAAAGTTAACAGATGCCAACGCTCCGAGTGAAAGAATGAAAATTTCTGATTTAAATGTAAATACTTTCAAAATATCCTTGTGTTCCCCTTGCCTGATTGTAGTTAGAGAGCAAGAATATTGGGCCTTTACCTGAATATTAATTGTGTCGGTTTTTCGAAAGCTTGGCAGATGGCGTTCACCTGGAAGGTTATATCTATTAAAATTGTCGTCTATGCCAATAAGAGAAATTCTAAAATTGTTATACTATTCAATTAAAAAGGTCATCAATAGAAGACTGATTATTTAAAAATTTGTTGAAGTCGGAGATATATTAATGTGTGGATAAAAGATAACTTTTTGAATAAAATATTTCTAGAAATATCAGCCATTATTTCTAGGAATATTATACTAATAAAATGAAATCACAAGCCCAAAATAATTTTAAAATATATTCGACAAAAACTTTTTTACCCTTTCATTTCATAGTTTTTATGGAGTAAAAATGTCCTTCAATAGAAGACTGATATTTCAAACCAGTTTAACGATTCAAAACGGTTTATAAATATATCGAATTAAATAAAGTTAATCTAGAAACCACATAATCAGTATCTGAGCATGCCAAACATGTTCTTCTTTCATTATCATATCTGAACATATTGTTGTGGTTTTAAGTTTTTTCAACCTCAAAATTCACGGGCAGAAAATTGATGATTTGTCGGTTTTGAGGGTTCAGTTTTTCCCTTTTATTGGCATTAAAAGTGAGAAAGAAGGTTGTAACAATTGGCTATCAATAGCCAACTAAATCCAGCAAATTGGCTTGAATATTCGCGATTTATCCGATTTTCTTGTCTGGCCAATAAAAGACTAGGTCATAGGAAGATTTTGTTCGAAAAAACCCTGAGAAGAAAATGGAGATGAACACGAAATATCGAGAGGAGGTATTAGAAGTTATATTATATATATATATATATATATATATATATATATATATATAGATATCTATAACTTTAAGTTACCATGAGGATAATTTTCAATTTTTCTATCTAGAAAAAACGTTTTGAAGACTGATAAAAAGATTTTAGAATTCAATAGATTTTGCAATGGTCAAAAACCATCGCTTTTCTAAATGTTGGGCATTGTGAAAAACAAGTGATGATGTTTTTTTCTGTCGGATTGACTTAAAAAAATTAATTTTCTCCTCATGGTAACTTAAAGTTTTCGATATCATTTCATTTTTTTAATTAATGAAAGGCTGTTCAATATTGCCGCTTATTAAAAATCATAAGAAACTCCAAATTAAAATGAAAATACATCCGAACAAAGATATAGATGAAGTATAGCATACGAATAAAGACAATAATCCAGTATGAGGCATTTGAATATATCAAGAATACAACATTTTCTATCATTCGACAGTGATATAAAGAATGTACATAATAAAGTTTACAAATATCAATGTGCGTTTAGAAAAATTTCAATATTTCCTTCAATCCTTTCAAAAAAAATGTGTACTTTTGACAAAATAACGGCAAAACTATTCGATTAAAAGAAAGAAAAATCTATCACCTAGAGGTAATGTCAGATCTACCCCCCAAAAAGGATAATTATTCATTTCTGAGAAGCACAAAAGTTCGACTCATCCATTTCTCATCATATCACATTTCTTGATTTCAAAATCCGAAATATATTTTGAGCTTTTCTTCAGTTGTCTCTGTTCCTCCAGAGAAAACAAATGAAGATTCGTCTGCCATCCGTCTTTGTTATCTGGAGGACACCCCTCCCACCATGCCACCCACGCATTTGCACACCAAATGGGTGTATAATACACGGCGGAACCTGCTAACAGAGCGTTCAGCTGGAATTCGGGAAAGAATGGCCTGATGGGGGTGACAGGACGGTCTCTTGTCTGGGTAATGAGAAAAGTCAACCTAATTAAAGGTAATTAATGTCAGCGTTGGAGGAAGAGAGATGGCCGAGGTGTTTTTGAAGAGTTTGAAAGGTTGAGAAAGACGCAGTTGATTAGGCCATGTTTGCAGATGCAATGATTTGGAATTCGATAAGGATAATTGCTAGCTTTTTTCATAGCAAAATTTGAACCAGTAATTACAAATAAGAAAGGTTATTAATATTTTTCCCAACTATATTTTTATAACATCTAATCAAATTAACGAAATTAACCCCTTAACCGGTTTGCTCGTACGCCGTGCGTGCATCGATTTATCTGATTCTTACTCTTTCAAACCACAACTAACCTATTCATAATTGTTATATTTCTATAGAATTATACATGGAATGAATAAATATATGAAAGTTTCTGCATAAATTCTTAAATGAATCGGAACGACAAAGCATTCCAAGATTGGAGAGTGCATCTAATTTCGTAGCAAAGAAGATTGGAGAGTGCATCTAATTTCGTAGCAAAGGAAATAAGCCAGTGAGAGGGTTAAGAATCTAATTAAAAGTACATGGTCTAGATACATTTTTACTAAAATACATTTGTTCAGAAATAGAAGTTCTTCGAAATATTTTGTTATCGTATTGTTCAAAAATGTATTTGATTTAAAAGTACGTTGACGCAATTCGTTATTAATGTGGTTGAAGAAATTCATAGTACACATTTTATCAATTATATATATATATATATATATATATATATATATATATATATAAAGAGAGAGAGAGAGAGAGAAACATTTAAATGATTTGTTGAGAACAAATAGCAGAGTCGTGGCCCAAATCATGGAGAAAACAAGTTGAATTTTTAGGTTCTTTTTATTCCATCACGGGAGCAGGCATTATTTACAAGCGAAGGCGTCGTGCACAATACAGAACGGCACAACATGAAATTCACGAAAGCTAAATGTACAAAAAAGGGACGTGAAATCATTATCCCTGGTCTTAAATACCAAGACTTTGATAGGGAAAAATATTTTTTATACAGCTTATAAACTTAGATTTCAGTGGGGATTTCAATGTCTCACGCATAAGAGGCAAGGGAAACACAGGGATCTGTTTAAAGGTATTTTGTTTAGGTCTGCAATTTTCATTTCTCCCACGGAGTGTGAGAAAGTAATCGGCGTTTAGCTGATTCAGCAATTTTACACAGCTTCGCTTGAATTAATTAACTAAAGCGAATGAAATGGATCAGGAAATAAGAGAATATTTTAGAATGATATTACTATGGTATAAATTAAGATAGGGCTTTAGTTGAGGGTTCAATTAAATTTTAAAAATATCATTACATATATATATATAACACAATTCCATATTACACATCTCCTGTGTTTGACTAGTAAACTCATCTTTGCTAATTTTTTTTGCGTCACAATTGAGGTCCAAAGAGGTCGAAGAAATAACTAACTGTTTTAATTATTATCCTTTTGATGTGCAGCCCAAAGCGACGCAGCGTATTGACAATAGGAAATCTCTCTGCGCTCAAAATGTCGACTATATGCTTTGAGAGATCCAAGAAACTTACCGAGGCTTTCCAAGTACGACAAATTCCTTATTTGTATTTGAATAAGCTTTCGTAGCTTTTGATGGAAAATTGGCTGAACTTGAAAAAGCATCGGTTGTTTTGTTTTTTTTGCTTACGCGCATTTTTAAAAGCTTTGATGTTAACCGAGATTAGCGGATTAAATAGAATTGATTCTCTGTGAATTTGTAGCTTGTGTGGCGTATATTTAACCCTTTGCGGTCCGATGTTGAGTGTGACTCGACATTCAAGACTGTGCCTCATTTTAACATTTTATTTATTTATTTTTCAAATTTAATTGTTAAAAAACGCCTACATAATTGTTAAGAGATGTAGATTAATTTTTCAATGAAATTCGACTTAAAAGAATTATATATATATTTATTTTTTATAGCAATAAACAGGTCTTTGTATTAGGTGAATAAATTTGCATCTAATTATTTGTCGGACTGCAAAGGGTTAATATGCATATTCGTAGATAATAAAGTCTGTATCTTCGTAACGATCTTGTGTGAGAATTATCTGTAATAATATTGTAACAAGAAATTGGTAAAGGTAATAGTTACTGGAATAGCTTGAATCGTTATTGTTAATTATAGCTAATAAACGATCAGTATACAAATGGTTTTTTCATATTATTCCATGAACCATCTCCCATTTCTCTATCAGATATATTACAGAAAAACATGATCGCCATGTTCTGAAACATGTAATACCTCAGCAAACGCACTCCGCATAAATGAAAATCTCAAATAAATTCCAACACAATAACACTAGCGTTCTCCAATCATCGTTATTAAAGACTAAAGTGCTAAGTGAAACAAATAAAAGAACAAGAGTTTATAATCTTTGAGCAAAATGCACCTTTGTTCAACTATTCCCGAACAAAAGCAAATATTTATTCTAATGCACTTCAGATAATTAAATCTCTAAATATGATGAATCCACGATATCTTCAACGCTCTATTAAACCCTTTGAAAATTCTTCGAGACGATTCTAACATCGACACTGATTACATTTAATTAGGTTGGCATTCCTCATTAATCCGTCCAAGCACCCAACTTGTCACCCATATTTAAACATTCTTTTCTGGATAACGCTTTATTGGCACACTTCCCTTCGCAAACGCACACATTAAGAGTTAATAAAGAGCAGATTAATCTTTGTTTGTTTTAGTCATTGGAAATACATAAAATGCGGGTGAGATATGTTGCCAAACTGAAGACCAAAATATGTGATATGAATTGATCCGTCCCATTTTTATGTTTTGTGGAGATGGATAATTAGATTCGCAGATGTTTTTCGAGAGTGGCGTTTATGATGCAAATTGGTGATGGATCGTTTTATGTCATGATTCAGGAGTTTCGATGATATTCTCTAACAAATATACTGGGGATTCATAATTCTTTCTTCTAGAGAATCGAATTTTAGAACGATTTTTCATGCGTAAAAAGATATTTCTATTCAAAAAATGTATTATTTATATATGTAGCATGTATCATCAGAATCCAATGTAGTTATGGTTTTGATGTATTTTTACTGGTATAAAATAAATCACAATTTATCATCACTCGATGTTTTATTTTTTAAAAGTGATTAGCAGATAACATATGCAAAGATTTTATTACTATCAAAATGATTATCAAATTGGAATAAATACAGTATCGATTCAATAATAAATGACCCACCTTCCTTCAAAATAATAAATTGAAGATTTTGATATTGTTTAAAATGCATCATCTGTTTGGCGCAGTAAAGCCAAATTTGTCTCTTAAGCTATTAAGCCTTACTATCCTATCCTATAGCTTAAAAATGCTGAAAACCTAAGCATGAGATACTGTCCATAAATATTTAAAAAATCAATCTCAGAGAAGTTTATAAATAGATTATTATGAAGGTTTTATAGAATATGGTAGTAATTGATTATACTTTTAATTATTGCATTTATTATTCGTAGCTACTTTTACCTGCAAAGAAAAATACAAACTCTCATGTTGCAAAGTTCAATATTTTAAGAGTTTTGTTGTACTTGTATGGTCTAGATAGATAAAGGAGAATTTTATATTAAAAAATAAACCTACAAGATTATAGATTACTTAAAATATAAAGATCATTCAAGAAAAATCTTATTTGGATCCAGAGGAAAAAACAACCTTAAATTGACATCTATTTTGAAAATGTCGAATAAGCTCGATGATTTATAATGTCCCTTTTTCAACCAGAAAAATACGAAATATTTGTCTAAAAACATGTACAAACCTTACAACAAACAAAACACAAGCAAAATTTAAAGATGCATACACAATAAGAAAATCTTTCATTTGATATTTTGCTGATGTTTAATTAAATACTTGCCACTTTATCAGCACTTATAAAAATTTAGTCAAGCGAATTTTCTCTAACTTACTCGCATTTATATAGGTTTCTAAAGGGAAATGGAAGTTTCTAGATGAGTCTATGGATCTCAAGTTCTAATCGAAATCATCAACATTTCTTCATTTGAAAGAACATTCATTTTTATCAAAAAGAGAGTGAATTCTTAATATATTATTAAAAGTTTAAGTAATTCGCACCCAGTTACTAAGAGCGTATTAGCAAAGAAATAAAATATTGGATATAGCAATGTATGCCCCTCACTTAACAGATTCAAATATCTAAGATTGAATTTACTTGATGTTCAATATATCTACATGAATCATTTTGAAAAATTGTTTGTAAATTGATGAAGTTTAAAATATGCAATTAAATTTTTATGAAAGCATAAGTATAATGAGTGGACAGTTTCTGTATTCGCCTAAAGAAAGTGGAATGTTTCATGGATGGCTAAGTGACTGATATTTTGTAATGCTATTCTAATACGCTTAATTAGCATTTACTTCGAGAATATAATACATCATGTCATTTTCCCAAAACAAAAAAAAAATATTTAAAAAATAAAAAGCGGTAAATTAAAATATCATAAAAGGAAATAACAGCAAATGAATTTCATGAGTGTTTTTGATTAAAATACTATGCAGTTTTTTAATTATGTATCACTTGATTAAATCAACGAAAAGAAGAGGTTTTAACGAAATTTCCTTGTACACACTTTAATTAATGTGACATCCTTTCTGTAAAAATAATGTGGGCTTCCAGCAATGTTCAGAATGCAAAGTGTTGTTGTATTCTTATTTTCAGAGTCCCATACCCAAAATGTAACGAAATCGCTTTAATTAATATATTGAATGCAAATCAATATCGTTTCAATTTTGGTTTGTAAAATCTCAGCTCACAGTTTTTTTCCATTATTTTGGAATTTTGCAATTTTAATGGCCAGGTTCCAACAGAACAATTTTACAACATCATTAATTTGAAATGATGAAAGATGACAATACACATACTCCTAACAGGAGTGATGGTACCGAAATCTGAAACGAAGCGATGTGTTTTAGTCAAAAATGATGCTAAAGTCGTTGTACTCTTTTATTGACGTAATTGCTGCAATTTTAGCAAAATTAAATTGGCAATCCAACTCTTCTATCCTGGCAACATTCTAAGAAGGCGTTTCCTTTAGTTCTAAAGGGCAACTAATCACAATGGTGACTAGGGTATTCGCCGATCAAATGACATTTAAATCATTGAATTTCTGAATTATCGCATATGCATGCAAATAATAAGGCATAATGATGATTTCTCAAAGCATAATATATATTTATATTTTTGTTGATAAAATTATGTTCCTAATTTCATCCATATGCCTTTGAATTTTAAGTTATCCCATTTTAGATGGGCAAGACGGTAATCTAACTCACTCATATGTTTCGAAAAATGTGTTTTTAAGAATCAAATTCTTTTAAAATGTGAAAAGATTCGACAAATTTTAGTTTTGTGTCTCATTTTGATCGGAATCTATTCTGAGAAAGTCAGTCTGTCCTGCTATTTTGAGTGCAAGTGAACACTGTAACTACATACATAGTATCTTGACTATTCATGTTTTAACGTCTAAAATGTGGATTCGGATCAAATTTAAAACCAAATCCGTCAAAAGATTAATTGTCTGTAAGTTGCCATACAAAGTCTATAAATACAAAGCACTTCATTCAATATATACATAAAATTAGACATTTGGTTTTGTGACTTCAGTATAAAGACCAATTAATCGAAGACAAAAACCTCCCGAATATATATTCCATTTCTGGAATATGTATATTACCAGTATACTAGTGAATAATCACCAAAGGAAATTACCAAAGTTCACATATTGAATTCAAGGCAAGGATCGATATTTCATATACATTATTTGCCGATTTCCTGCAATTAATACACAAGTATCGGATTTCTTTTCCTATTTCAAAATATGCAAAAACTCTCATCAACGGAAATCCAGAAATAAAATTTTGATTATTCGAAATATTGAGTTACCTGTTTCATATTTTATCCAAAGTCCATACATTTATGGGTGGGGAAACAACTCCTATTTTAGGGGAGCAAACGAGAAAGTTTGGAGATCCATCCCCGGTTATTTTTATTTATACTTAGAATACACGAAAGTAAAAAAAAATGAAAGCATTTGAAATAGAATGAAATTGATGATTTATGTACTAATAATAGGATATATGACCTAAGGCCATATATCGTTCTGGAAAAAACGGTAGTAATCTTAGATAAGCTATGACGGGAAAGCAGTTTGTCTTTGTTGGGTCAATTCATATAGCGCACCATTAATATCGAATGGGGCTTTCAACCTTTGTCCTCAAACCTTTATCATCTCAGACAATTTACAATAAAAGAATTAGCAATAGTTTTCACTTTGAATTAGTTTTCTTTACGTATTATATTTCGTTATTCAAACATCAAATTATAAAAGGTATTTTAAACTCACATTCCAATTGCTTAAAATAAATATATAACATTTACTTAGTAAATTAATTTTTTTCTCAGTAAGACAGGTATGACAGCTAAAACAGAAATATCTTGAAATCAGTTATTTTTAGATGAAAAAATAAATAACTTGGCCTGTATTTTTGATGCTTTTATCACATTCTATTAGACTCAAAACGTATGGGAGACTTTTTTTCGTCATTAAAAGTATATGAAACAATAATGAATTAGTGTTCGTTAATTTTTTTTATATTTATTATTAAAAATTATTACTTTTTCCATGCTCCAAACAATTTTACGGTTATGTATCAAAGGGTTATGTTATTTCAATTGTATAGGTGTACCATTGTCACTGGTATCATCGCCAGAATATTATTTACAAGAATTCTAAATATATTCTTAATACGTGTCCTTAATGACCCCTAACATTAGCAGACATTTTGTGATCATCTGCCAAAATTGTTGACCTCAAGAGGAAAAATTAAGGTTTTGGAGAAAAAAAGAGTTATGGCTTTAACTGAATCAAGTACCAAAATATGAATTTTTTATTTGCTTCTAAAATAGAATAGGGAAATCTTCGACTAATACATTTCTTCGGTTTTTTTAATCAAGTAATAATTTATTGGAAAAAAAATTATCACATATGACCTTTGGAGCAAATATACTTCCTTAGCATATTGACTACTTTATTACCTGCATTTGTGTCATACCAAAAGTTATCATTCAATATGGAATTTCATACCAGTAGAACGCTTACATCTGTAGCTTAAATTTTATTTTTTAAATACAGTATCATGTGAATGGTATGTGATTCACATCTGCTATTTAATTAGATATTCTATTTTT
>JAOUZG010037308.1:2382173-2399627 GCA_026289955.1 Argiope argentata
TGCTTTCGAACAAATTTGGAGCGCGTGGTACATTCTTCATTAGCGTTATTTATAGCTTTTAAATATTATATTACCCCCTAATTCATAAATAAATTAACATAATGCTTTAAAATTTTGTGTGTCATCTCCTATAGTGTTACACTTAATGCATGAAAAATTACAAATTGCTAAGGCGAAAATTGCAAAATGTCATTTTAAAGGTCCCTGGTCGCCTTAACATGGTCATCAAATGATCCAGGATGGTATTTCAAAAACTGTATAAACGTGAAAAAAATCCCACATAAATTTCAACGATATCATTTTCAAAAAATAAGAGTAAAACCTTCATAAATGACACCTCTGCTCATTTGATGAGCAAACCTGGACGCATGTCCCAATATTTGAATTGGTAAATATGACGAATCTCGGATATTTTCAGAGATCAATTAAATAAACCCTTCTAAATTTCCCTGTCAGGATTTCTTCCTCCAGCACTGCCATTAATTGCCTTTAATTAGGTTGACATTCCTTATTATCCGGCCAAAAGCCAGCTTGTCACACAAACCCCGACATTCTTCCCGGATTCCACTTTAACGCTCAGTTAGCATGTCCCACGATGTATTATGCACTCCTTTGCAAATGGTGTCATAGAAAGAGGGGGGGGGTGCTTTGTGAAATAACAAAGACGGATGGCAGACGAATCTCCATTTGTTTTCGTCTCCGGAAATGAGAAGTGTGCTCTCGAGCTGCAAAGGATTTTGGGATCAAGAAACGCGATATGATGAGGAATGGATTTGTCGAACTTTTGTGCTTCTCGGAGACGAATAATTAGTTATTTCGGTCCTGTTTGGGGGAATGGAGAGGAGAGATGCATTTTTGTGATGGATTGTTTTTTGTCGTGTTAAGGTATTTTGCTCAGTTTTTTTTCACTTCAAATTTCCTTATATATTTATAAACTTGATATACATTGTTTACAGAAGCTGATGGAGTTTTTTACAATTTTTATTCTTAACGATAGAATGAAATAGCTCAATTTTTATCTGTTATAAAGATTTTTTTTCTAAAAGCCATAAAAAGGAAGACATAAAGCAAGGGGGAAAACCTTGAGAATGTATTTTAAATTTAAATAGTTTCATAAAAAAGCAATTCACCAACAGATCATTTCAGTTCTATGGAAAAAATAATCAACCGCTCAACTCAGAAATTAAATCTGAAGTGAAAATGGTTTTTGAATGATTCATTGATACAGAATAAATTATTCAGAAAGTATTATACTGTATCTGTTTTTATATTGCCGCAAAAAGAAAGAATTTTATGATTCAACATGGCCCGATTGGCAGAGCATTGAACTATTAACCCATTGATCCCTGGTTCGTTCCCCAACGCATTTCATCCAAAGACTGGATTTTTAAATTAAAATTGCTCTTATTATTTTTCTAAAAGCAAGAGGATTCTAGAACATTCTTTACCATTCGAGCGAGCTGATTCTCGAATCTTCTCCAGGTGTATAAAAGCTGAGTTCGGCTCAGTTCTTCATTCTGTTCTCCAGCGAGTTGCTTGGTGCTAATAAAAGCTATTGTTTCTAACTATCAGTGTCTTCAATTCAGTCTTCGGGACAATATCTATAAAGACACCACGGTTCGGAAGAAATATAATTTATATTGATATTCTTTAATGAGCATTTCTACCCGAATAAGACATTTTTTTAAATATATTTTTATTATTTTAAAGAAACTTTAGCAATATGAATGCAGCATAATAATTCGAAATATTTTTAAAACTGATTTCAATATAATTTATTGAGTTTTATTTGGATATTTGCTAATTGGATAAAAACAAACTGTTATTTAATAAATGGCAGATACTTTGGACTATTCAAAATAATACAGTTCAAATCTCAATATGTAATTTTTCAGACATAGAAATTTAGATTAAATCAGAATTTCAGGTTTTTATAATTATGTGTCAAATTAGATTTTTACTTAAAAAGATCAATGAAGGCCCTCTCTTTATATGTTATATAAGAGTTAGTGAGAATTCTATAGCTTACAAAGTGAAGTACTTGCACTATATCCATTTCTTCAAATCAATCCCCTCTTGCAGGGATTAGGACTATACGACAGACAGCTCTAAATAAACATTATCCGTAATTTTACATTTGTCAAAAGAAAAATATTTTAATGGGTGTTAACCCCTCGAACGCCGTACGCGCATCCGTTTATCGAATTTTGATAGTTGTAAACAAAAAATAAATCATTCATAACAATTATAGTACAATAGTAAAATGACTTCGAATGCGTAGATAAGCCAAATATTCCATGGATTTCCATTTGAATCAAAATAAGAAATTATTCCCCCAAAAGAAGATCTCTTATTTGATGTTAAGGAAAATAAACCGATGAAGGGGTTAAAACTAAAGTCAGAGAACTCATAAAAACATTTAATGGTACATCACAAAAAGTTCTATAGATACTTATCATCTCAAGATTAATCTTTATCGCTATGAGACACCTGTTTGACTGCTGTTCTCCGATTTCCACATTTAATAATTGACCTTTACGACCAGTTATGACATGAACTATGTAACCCTCTAACTTTGAAAGTGTTCCAGACTACTAGAGGGGGATTTTCTCTCCTAAAGGGACAATTTGGACATTAAGTCAAATCCAGTTAAAGAACCACTCATGCGATTTCGTCCTTCCGAGGTAATAAATCGTAATCTTAAAGGAAAGAGCGTCAAATTCTTCGAATGCAAGTATTTCTTTATTTCGGAGGATCAGCTACGAGAGTGAATCATTAACATTACCATGGTCAACGACAGATCAATGGGATTATTTCTGAACAACTATTTGGTAACCGAAAACAAGTGCACCAATGGGAAAATGAGAGGTGGAGTTTTGACAGAAAATAAAATGGGAGATTTTGGAAGAGAGGGGGGGAAACGGCTGGAGAGTTGGGAAAGACTACAGTGTTTTCGGAAAATCATCGTTTTGAACTAGGTAAAAGAAGCTTCGTACGATTCGGACTTCTGAGTCAAGATCCACCCGATGAGAACCTATGGATTCCTTGAGCTACCCCTGTAGCAATCTGATGCACTAACAGCCTGTTAGATTTTCTTGTCTGGGGATTTCTCCAAAATTAATCGAGGAACTGTCCCTGTATAACTTTTAACTGTGATATAAAGATTATCAATCACATTAAACTAGATGCGAGCGAGTTGTTTTTATGTACAGGGTAAGTCAAAATGAATATAGCGATTACAAACGGCTATAACTATTTAATGAAAAAAGATATATCGATAAGATTTACACAGAATGTAGACGGAACTTCAAAATTTATTAACGTAAAGCGCACGTGCAGCCAAGCGAATGCCTGCGCATGCGCGAAATCGAACTTCGCAACGACAAGAAACCTGTTCAGCGCGGCGTCTCATTAGTGGAAATGGCTAGTCCCGTGCAGAAAGCATTCTCTGTGTTGGAATTTCACAGTTGCCGTTCTGTTATTACAGTGCAGAGAAAATTTCTTCAGCGGTACAATGAAGAACCTCCAAATGCGAACAACATACGCAGATGGCATCGGATGTTTGAGGAAATCCCTGTGATTTCTACCTATGGGGTTATGTGAAAGACAGAGTGTTTGTGTTTCCCTTGCCCAAAACAATTGAAGAACTGAAAGTACGCATTTGTAATGCGCTTGAGTCGGTTAATGAACAAATGCTTCAGAATGTATGGCGTGAAATGGAATACCGATTAGATGTTGTCCGTGTGACCAAGGGAAGTCACATAGAACATCTATGACTTCTGTATATAAAATTTTGAAGATTCTTCTACATTCTGTGTAAATCTTATCGATAAATATTTTTTCATTAAATAGTTATAGCCGTTTGTAATCGCTATATTCATTTTGACTTACCCTGTATATAAGGCTGTAAAAGAAGAAAATTGTCTTTAAATGCTACCTTCATATTTGATCAGACTGGACCAAATCATTACAGTATTAAAAATATAAGCATTAGAAAACCAGTTTTGATTGATTTAGATTTCTATAAAATAATTTTACAGTTTATCATGTGGATTAAAAAATAATGAAGTTTAACTTGATTATTTCCTAATTTATAATTCTGGGCTTTATCCTTTTATTTTTTCGTTTTGTAACGAATATTTATCTGTGGATAAATGGGAATTTATTTTATCTGAGATCTTATAAGTAAAGAGATTAATGCTGAGAATTAAACTTAACTCTGAAACTTTTCATATTAATCTAAATTACAGAAATACGTGATTATATACATTAACAATCTCAGCACTCTTTTCAATATGAGAGAAAAATGGATACTTTTAAAGAGCGAAGATTATGAAACAATATATTTTAATAAAGAAAATATGTGACGCCGTTTTACTGATAGGTGTAAATACATCTTGGTGGGAAAATAATTGCTTTTGTTGGAGCAATTTATAAAACTTGTCAAGAATATTAATAACATAAAATGCTTTCAACTATCTTGTTTAGTTCTTAATACAAAATAAATGAGTAGATATTTCATTATAGTCTATAGTTATATATTGTATGACATTATGTTACTCTATTTTATATACTGTACAATATACCTTATTATTTAACAATAGATGTTTATGCTATATTATACGATAGCTACAAAATACCCACTTAATATTTTGCTCTTTACTGTTTATTTCGAGGATTTGAATAATGTAATATTCAGTTTTCTTCCATTCAAATTAGCTAGATTAGTCTCCCACATCATTCTTGCATAATATCTAACAAAGGTGATAATCTAATAAAGGTATTCTCCCATTTTCAAAATAAAAATTCCGGATATTCCGCTGTACAATCTGAGTACACAAGTTCTGAGATTTTTATCTTCAGATACCGACAGATAAGTTTTCTGTGCTTCGTAGTATATGAAAGCGAAATATATATATATATATACATATAGTGTTTACAAAATAATATTTTTGGAGTATACAGCTGGTTCAAGTTAAAAATTTGCTTATTCAATTCTTACTATTAGCTCACATTCTCCATATTGTGTGTGTGTGTGCGCGCGCGCGTTTTGTTCACAATTCCGATCGTTTATAAAATACTTTTCATTCATCCACTCAAGTTCAAGTAAAGTTTTTTACACTTGTAGTGGATGACAATCGATGTTAATACAGTTTTTAAGAATATTAATTCTTTAATCAAATTTAATTAGTTTGGATACTTTAAATAGAGTTTTAGCAGTTGTCATCAACAGGTAGTGGCTCAATCCATAAAAAGTAAGAATATCAGTCTTTTTCACGAGAAGGTGAAGAATGTGATTTCAATTCATGCAAAAATCAATATTTTTTGGATAAGTTATTTATATTAATTTGTAATTATATATTAAAGAGTAATTAAAATAAACATTTTGTTTGTTGCCCTTATTAGGAACTGACTTTAATTTTTTGTATTGCTTGCTTAATTTTTGGATGTTTAGCAGTTGTCACGGACTTTCCTCTTTCTGGTAAAAAAAATGTCAGATTTGAAATATTTTTTGAAAATCACATAATAAAAAGTGGAGACAAAAAGTTAAAATGGGAGACAAAGTCCAAAAATAAATACTGCTCATTGCGAATATACTTATCAATTATGAAACCATCATATAATGCTTCCCAAATAGTGATAAGCCTGAATTAATGTCTTTACAAGTACGTAGTAGATTTCTTCTTGGCAGGTTTTCTACAAGCACCGTGTAATTTCAAGATCCTCTACTTAGCCGGCGAGGTGATTAATAAATTTTATGAGCTGTTTCAGTATGTAACGGCCTTCACTTTCTTGATACATTTTAAATTTCCTTTTTTTTTCTTTCTTGTACATTGGAATTTAGTTTGAGTTAATAAAAAAGGATATAGTAGAATATTTCCTTTTTCTTTCTAATTTTGTATAAAGGATAAACTGTTATAAAAGACCTTCAAGAAAGTTAGATAACATAACTACTACGAAAGCGACGTTCTTAATGGAAAAGAATTTAAATTAATCCTAAGAGACTGAGAAGCAATTTTCATTATAACCTACTGATTTTTTAAAAAAAATCCTTAGAAATAATTACATGACTGATTAGTTAAAAGTTTCTTGAATGAATTCAACAGGAAAGCGTGCTATAGTTTTCCAACATTTGAGTTATGCACGAATTACATGTTGATTTAGGCTTAGCGTAGTATGTTCTACCATATTTTAAAGTATGAATCAAATACTTTAAAATATGGTAGAACATAACAAGTATAGTTAAAGATTAATTGACAATTAATTCTGCATCATTTCTCCTTTATGTTACCATTAAAGGCAATCAATTTTTGATATGGTAAAAATTAATTATGTTTTAAGTAAATCATCTAAATTCGTACAGGATATATTTGTAACTTTCTATACTATTATGAGAATTTGAAATCCTATAATTCGATTATGTTCTTTTTAATTTTATCCGCTTTGTCTTTGAATACATATTTTTTTAGCTCTGCGGGTTCGGATTGAATTGAGTTTACTTGAGGACAGCACAAACAAACTTATTTACAGCTATTTACAGAATGACTTCAGAAAGTAAAACTTCAGATAAACACAATCCAGTAGTCAACAGTCACTTGCAGCGTAAATGCAAGCCTTACGCGCGCAAGAAAAAAAAATTGCAAAACAGCTGTCATATAGCACAGTAAACAGTAAGCCACAGCAAGCTCAGTAATACAACGTTAACAGCAAACGTAAACACAGCTCAGTATTAACAAGAGAGAAAAGTCATCCGCTAGTCCAGCGAGACGCTTCACTTCCGAGAGGAAACTCTCAACAACTGCCGTAGCTACGGCAACTTGGTGACGCGGACGCATTTCCGCGGCGTTCGCCCGCTTGTAACAATATTAAAGGAATGCCGATTTCATCCGGAAATGTTATGAAGGGAGATTCTTTGAGGTTGTTATCCTGAGTTTTCGTCATTTTTTTTAATAAATTATATATTGACACTATTAAAAACAGTCTTATTGGGAATCTTTCTTCCGTATTCGGTCTTTTTTTATGTAATATACAAAGAGCCAGTAGTTTACTATGTCTTGATTCATACACAGGGTTTCATTAGAAAATACATGCGTGTGTATGTGTGTGTGTTCGTAGGAGCTACGGTGGGAACTCGGAAAAAAAAGAGTTTAAAGCGGATTTTAACTGTATATGAGTAAATTGTTACCTACCATTTAATAAATGAAATTTAATAAACTGATTTTTTAAAAAAACTGTCATCTCTTGAGCCAAAGGAGACGATATTGGGTATATCTAAATTCTGACGAAGTATGAAATTAAAGTACTATTCTCTTTCATCATTATATGTTATCTTCAAGCAATGTTTTTGCTTTAAAAACCTCCATTAATATTTGATTTATTTCTGTGCTTTTCAACAAAAAAAATCGAATACTTAAAAAGATATTACGATTTTTTTTTGTTCTTTCAAGTCATTATATTCAAACTTATTTTCTTTCTTTCTGAAACCACTTTCCGAAGACATGGACATTCTACGAGTTACAAGAAAGAGATTATTTATTACATAAATGGAAATGGTATGATAATGTCAGGGTAAATTAATTTTTTTCCAACAAAAAATTATTTAAATCGTGCCAGAACTCGGTTTTGGGACAGAAACTCGGCTTCTGACCAAGAGGGTTATGTATTTGAGACAGATTCCCTTTAAAAATCCACCTTGTGCAGTGGTATATTTCTTTCAAATCAAGCATTCTAATTCTGGTAATTTTAAAAAAATAATAAGAATGCACTTGATTGTGAACTTACTAATAGTCCTCATTACCTCTTATTATGAGATCGTACCGAAACTAGCCTTCGCATATCTACAAAACATGCATTAATCAAATATATTTGCTAATTTAACATTTTAATTAAATGACACATTTTTCTATTAGGTATTTTTGATGTTAAATTCATTCATATAAAATATAAATAAATATTCATTTTTTAAACGGGCTTAAGGGAGATTTTATCGTTCCAAACAATTACTAATTTTACCTACTTAATGAAGTTAATAATATATGAACTAGAGTATCAATGTTGGCATTCTGGTACAGAGGTAGAGCGTCTTTATCATGTTCTGGGAGTCCCAGTTCAGGCATGGTTGTTCTTCTGTGTGCTATCTGTGTGAAGTGTAACTGTGCCCCCCTGTAAAAAGGGGCTGTGCAAGCAAATGGGATGTGTGTGTAGCTAAGCCGTACTCTTGGCCCTAGTTGGCGCTGCATCTTAAAACAAGAGACGTTCCTTTCTGCTTAAATCTGAGCTTTATCAGCAGGGGGCTTGTTCATGGCAAGTGCCATAAGTAACAACAACAACAGAGAATC
Source organism: Argiope argentata (assembly GCA_026289955.1). Lineage (NCBI taxonomy): Eukaryota > Metazoa > Arthropoda > Arachnida > Araneae > Araneidae > Argiope > Argiope argentata. Next base: position 2,390,513 of record JAOUZG010037308.1, read on the forward strand.
AATGTTTGATAGGGAATAAAATCATTCATGACAGGGTATCTAATGACTTGAAAGCGGCAACAAGATTTCTAATAATCCTTTCTAATCACTCAAATAATAGTTTCAAAATCTGTGTCAGTAAGAAATGATAATTTTCTTTACCAGTTGCATTAGAAATAACACAATATTTAATTTTTAGATCTCAATTGTGTGTATGCCAGTGAAATTTGTTGACAGCCCCTTGAAGCTCAATTGTATGCAGAAATCAATTCCAATAACCGCACATCAAATATTACTGGAACATTCAAATACTGTATTATTTCATAATTAATCGTGGCAATATACATAATCTATTGCGCTATTTATAATATTAACTACTTTTAAGCCGCTTATGCTGTACACAGAATGTCAATTGTAATGGCTGTACCGATCGTATTGCCAGATCGAGGATCATCCATCTCCTAGACCTATTAGCCAACTGCAATCAGTGGTACAGGTTACAACCCATATATTGAGCCGGCAATTGCATAGATGACCTTTAGTCTACTTAAGCATGATATAGCAATATACTTAACGTAAGCTGTTATCGTGGATTTCAAGTGGTTACATAGATTCCCTGTATAGTAATTGCCACACAAAACCAATGGAAGCCGTCTTCTTAAAACTTTCTCGCATATTCTCATAAATTTCTCACGCCTGAAGACACCTTACATGAAATTGGTGTACAATATTATGACATATTATCTTTTATTGTGAGTTTGCTGAAATCGAATAAGTGCTTGTGAAGAATATATCGTGTCTCCTTGGCGATTAATCACATGCATGCAGGTAATAGGATGATCCAAAAATCGAATTTGTGCTTTAGATCGTTTATTTGATATAAGTTTAATTATATTAACATTCTGTTGTAAAGACACTCGAAGGCTATTTGGGGACGGATCTCGTAATTTTGAACCGGAGTCAGATGACGAGAACGTCACCTCAGCTGGCGCCCGCCGCTCTATACCACACCTGCCGGTGAATGTTCGGCCTGACAAATCTGACGTGCAACAGACACCCTTACACGACGGATCTTCGGTATATCGGGTCTTGAACAAAGACGGCCACCGAGGGCCGTAATTTGAAACAAAGACTTGATACAAAATTGCATTAATAGTCACAAATTTCCATACAAAGAAATAGTATGCGAAAACTTTTTGGGGAGATAATTCCATTTTGTTTAAACATATAATTAAGTAGAACAAAAAAGTATTGTATTAAAGTGATTTTTTCGATTGTATATAAGTGTACACTGAATTGCATGATTGTGAAATCAAATTTGAAAATGCTATTTTTTTTTATTTCACATTTTTCTACATCGAAAAATTTTTGCTGTTGCATTGATAATATAATGAATTCAAACTTGATGCATACGAAAAGGAAAGAAAAAAATTATTTATTTGAGTATGAATTTTTTTCAAAAATGAAATCTATATTATGGAAGTAAAGGTAAAAAATTTCGACTTAGGCTGAAAAATGTTATCTCCTTTTAAATACATTATATATAAAAGGAAAATATATTCTCCTATTTTAATTATTCTATAGTCATTTTTAAAATGCGCTGCTTCAAATTTAATAGAAAAAGGAATTTATATCGATTTTTTTAAATCTTTCTCTTTATTTTCTCATACTTTCTAATTATCTGATACAAACGATTTTCTCCTATTTCTCGATAACATTTATCTTCAATAGGATTATAATATACGGTTAATGAATGGAGATATTTATTTTGATAAAAATTTTTAAAAATATTTTCATTAGGTTAGAATAATAATTTATGCGAATATAAGAGACAAGAAACTGGGTAAAATGATAATTTATGTTAGACCAGAGATGCACAACCTATGGTCCGAGGGCCAAAATTGGCCCGCGTAACCTTTGAAGTTGGCCCGATAATGTTATTAATAAAATAAGATTAATTTAAAAGTAAATTAGACTTTTTCAAATGCGATTCTAAATTCAAAAATGATTCTACATCAGAATAAATAATTTACATTTGTTCATTTGGTTTATTTACTTTTCATTGCGTGACTTTTCAGTTTGTTCCCTTCATGGCTACCTGCGAGTACGAGTTTTCGTACACGAGAAGTTCTTTGACGTGAAAAATTTCCACACATGAAAATGCAGTATGAGGATCAAATTCAGATTTTGAAAAGTGCCCAACAAAAATTGTTTTTCTTCTCCATTTTCTGTTGATAGAAATCTAGTGTATGAAAGTATGCAGTTAGCCTTAACTGATTTACAGAATTCTGATTTTTTCAAAAATCATTTCAAAGGAAAACCGATATTCGAATTTTATAAAGACTCACCCGTTGAATTTTTGTGCTGAAAGCAAAATGCAGCTGCATGTGCAACTTTCTTTGGCAGCTCTTACATTTGAGAGCAAACTTTTTCTCTAATGAGCTGAAACAAATCAAAAATAAGAAATAGAATAGTAGATGAGAGAACCCTTCTGCTAATCTATTTCTTATTTTGTTCTACGTATTGCCGCAACCAATCTTAAGCCCAACATAAAATCAATAACTTCAAATATTCAGTCCCAGCCATCTCATTAACTTTTGCTAATTTTGATTGTTAAATATTTTTTCACAAAATTTAAATTTTGTCCTCTGTATAATTACCAAAAAGTTTTCCTCTGTTATTCTATTTCAAATTTGCCACCTTTTTATAGCAGGGCCTATCATTTTTTTTCTTTTTTGGGGTAAATTATTTCAATCACATTAATAATGTTTTTGTTTCATTCATTCCTTTATTTATTGCATATTGTGTGCATGAGTAAAATAAGTAAAGTAAAGATTGTAATTCATGCGTATTGCTAAAAAAATTTTAAAAAAAAACTATGTTTTAACGTTTACAACCTGTTTTACCATTCACGCGCTGCTTTAGCTCTGGACATGATCCTTTTTCATATTTTGGCCCCTCATCCTGAAAAGGTTGTGCCTCCCTGTGTTAGACCGATGTTAACTATATCTATATATACAACGAATAAACTTTTCACAAGATGACATACAAAATTAAATAGAAATATACTTTAATTTTCTCTTTTACAAAATTTAACTTCAATACTCTGGTATATTTGTTTTCTTATTTCTGAGTTCAGTTATATTAACGTCAAATTTTAAAGAAATACTAGAGTTATTTTGAACGGACCTTATAATTTTTAACAGTTCTCGGATGATGAAGGACCTCATCTGAGATCTACACTTCAGTTGCACTCCGCTCTTCAAATTTCCACACCACATCAGCGGGAGGAGGTTTGGTCCCAACCGATACAACGTATACCAGACCTTCAAAACTTTTCTTTTGTAGAATCAGCGTCTCAAACCTAAAACCTTCCTTTCTGAAGCCGAGACCTCAATAACACGCCATAACAGCCTTCTTTTTCCTGGTAAATGTCTATCAGTAAGGTTGAGTATGAACAAGATAAGCTAAAATAAGAAAATATCTCAGTGAATTAAATTTGGTCTATGCTTTGGCAACAAGATTGAAAAGTTCCATTAGATTCCACATTGTCCAGGGTAAGAAGACTGCAAAAATATCCATGTGAAATGAAAAAAGGAAACAAATAAGCAAACCACCTTGAAGGTGAAATTTGTTAAGTGAAGTATCATCGAAATTGCAAAAGATGACTTCAAATTGAAAACAGTTCAATTAAAAGTGTTTGAGATTTAGTTGATCTATTTATTCAAGGTCGAATAAATGTTATAACTCAAATATCGGAAATGGGTTTTTCAAAATTAATCTAATAAAAATATCCCGTAAAATCCTTGCATAAAATTGGAGAACTATAATTATGATACATTAACCATTGGCATAAATTTAGAATTTTTACTGAATTTATTAGGTCTTCCATGGAATGCTATTTGTTGATAAGTCCAGGATATGTCGTTAATATTAGATTTCCCACAAGGTATGCAGCGTCTAATTTTAATAGATTCAGATAGAATATTAGGTCTTCCATGGAATGTTATTTGTTGATTACTCCCGGACATGTTGTTAATACTAGGTGTTCCACAAGGTATGCAGCGTCTAATTTTTATATATTCAGATAGAATCGTGACAAGTATTTTGATATACAACATGTGAGGTTCCCGAATATAACCTCATAGTCTAATTAAAGTGTGAATCTTGCGTCATAAAAACTGAATGTGAATTAAACTAAATGAGAACTTTCAATACAATAAATTTTCGAAATGTCGGCCTTTCGAACAAATGCCGTGGGGAAGTTTGGGTTTCAATAATAATTGAATTTAATATTCAGTTTGGATTCATTTTTCAATAATAATTTTGTATAAATGTGGTTAGATTTCACAGATGCAGTGTTGCATTTCCTGTTTCAATACCCACGTCCTTTTGGGCTTATTGGTATAAACTTTTGTCTTCAAACAGCCCCATAAAATAAAATCTAACTTGGATAATCACCTGCTCTAAAGGACCAATTCTGAAATTTTAGAACTATTGCAGACATACTTTTATTATTTTTGAAATAGTTTTTAAAATTAAAATACATTGTTCTATCATGTAGCGCTCCATTTGCATTACTTTAAGGTACTTACGTATTAAACCATCTTTGCCAAAGGTTTAGTCACTCATTGGCGGCGGACTTAAATTTGGCGATAACGATCAACGGATTACACTATTTCCGAATTTCCATAATTGGTGGTTTAGTAACTCATTGGCTACGACTTCAAATTCGATGATAAAGTTGGACGGTATAATACATAAGTACCGAATATTCACCCTCAATATGTTTCAAGAAATGTATTAAAAATTCATTTTGGAAAATGAAATTACTGTAACCATATCTATTTAAGATTCTATAATAGTTACTTTAAAATACCATGCATATTATTTAGCCGTTAAATATAGTGTATTTGTTAAGGGTCAAATATGCGGCATTAAAATTTATATATATTTCTATAGCCATAAAATGAATAAAAAATTCTCACTGGGATTTTGCCACAGTTTTAAAATTTCCCGACAATTCTTTTTCTTCTACACAATTGCCGGATTGCCATAATTGGTGGTTTAGCAACTCATTGGCGACGACTTCAAATTTGGCGATAAATTTGGACGGTTTAATACGTAAATACCCTCTAAACTATAAAATGTTTGTAAAAAGGCTATTGATACTTAACTATACTATTGATGGCAAACTCAATACTTGCGTTAATTTTAGAACACCCTTCATATTTCCATAATCATATACACTTTCTATTCAATATATTTTATAACAGAATGTTCAGATAATTACTGTTCGTTTCGTCCCTTCAAATAATTAATTTTTCAGATTATATATAACAATCTGAGTATAGTTACTTAAGCACATAACACGATGACAATTTATTTCCGCTTATGACGCATAACACTTGCATCTCTTTTTAACATCCTAACTCTATTTTTCAGAATAATTTCGACACAATTTATTTTCACAAGAAGATATCACACTATTTCGAGTAAGTTTCCCCAATCGACAAATTGCGCCAAAGATATATCGACGCAACTCCGACAGAAATAACGCGTTCGGAGAGAAAATAAAAGGTCCAAGCTTGCCGTGATCGTTTTCGACATCCATTAGAGTGTCGTTGGCTCATCATTATCACTAGAGCCGTCATCATTATCGGCAAATACGACCGGCTAGCATTCCGTCATTAATGACGCGGAGGCACTGCGTGCGAAGCAGGGCATTAGGTTCGGTTTAAAAATTATGGCCAGAATGAAATTCACAAGTGCAGGGCGAAGAATAAGAGTGAAATGGCATAAAAGCACTTGAATTATTCAGTTAAAAAGACGTAATACGAGTTTGAAGGTTTGGCGTCAAAATAGCATTCGCTCGATCATTTAATTTAGCGGAACGATTTAGTCGTACAGGAATTTTACGTAACTGGAAAACAAGTGGAAATCAAACATGAAGAGAACTCGTTATCAAACATGTTTGATAACGAGTTTTATAAGAGAGTTTTGGGGCACAAGGAAGGGATAAAGACGAGATCTTGAATGAATATATTGAGGATTTTGTCAAATTATCTTCCTCATATAGCAACTGGATTTTAACTATTTAGAAAAAAAAGTATTTCGTAAATAAAATAGATAAAATATTTGGAAGAAATCGTGTTTCAATTTAGGTGAATGATTTGGATTATAAACAGTTGTTAATATTGTATTGCTTTAAATTATTGTTGTTGTTGTTACTTATAGCACTTGCCATGGACAAGCCCCGCTGATACATCAGCAGATTTTAAGCCAGAAATATGCGTCTCTTGTTTTTACAAGTAGCGCCATCTAGGGCCAAGAGTACGACTTAGCTACACACACGTCACAACCCTTTTTAGGGGGCGGACTACATTCATACAAATTCATTCATTCATAACAGATCGTGATTTAGACCTGGAACAGGGAACGATCACCCCTAGCCCAGTACCCCCAGTGATATTACTCTCGACAGGGAGGACTTTACGACCACGAACAGATTTAACGAGAGCCAAACGCCACACACTCGGGGAATCTTTGGGCCGGAGAGCTTTGAACCCGTAACCTAAGGAGTTCGAGTCCAACGCTCTACCAACCAGGCCATCCCGGCCCTTAAATTATTGTAATTCTATAAATTTTTATTTGAAGAGCATTCTATGACTATAAGGCGAAAATAAAAAAAAAATAAAAGCATGTACATCATGTTATACAAATTCTATATATGTTAAAATGGAAAAGTTTTACGGGTATAGAAAAATGTAGAAAAATGAAAAAAATACCAGATTGATAAAATAAATATAGAATCTTATTGAACCAAAAGTAGTATGGTATGTAACATTGCACAAGCAAATTTCTTTGGCAATATAGCTCAATAATTTTAATTTCCATACTTAATTATCTTACCCTTGTAATGACTTGATCAAATAAATGGGTAACGTGTTCGATCAAATAAATGGGTAACGTTTAAACACAAATGTTTTATTTACAGCATATATACAATAAAGAAAAACAACTCGTCCTCATCTAGGTTAATATGCGGGAAAATATTTACATCTGAGTTAACAGTTCCTCGACTAACGCAAGGGAAACTAACAGGCTGTTAGCGTATCCGGCTACAACCGTGGTAGCTCAAGGGATGTACGGATATATCTGCTGTAAATCTTAATCAGAAGTTCGAAGCTCCTCTCCAAAGAAAAATCTCCTGCATACCTCGAGAAAAAGACCAAGACCAAAGAGACTAAACCCTTCCATTTTATCCTCGGTCAAACTCCACTTCTCGCTTTCGCATTGAAGCGCTGGAGATGCCGATCTCACAATAATTCTTCAGAAATATCTCCAGTGGTCAACAGTTGACCGTGGGAATATTTGCTAATCATTCACCCTCGTAGCTGACCCGTCACAATAGGGAAAGATTTACATCTGGAGTTTTGACAAGATTTCTTTCTTTAGAGGGCCGAAAATGCACGTTTAAGTCCAGATGGTCCCATTAACCACTTTAAGCCTAGTTCCAACGGTCTGCGAACCTTTAGACGAGCCACGCGTTCCCCCTATTTTACCCCTCTTGCGGTTTTTTGGGTTCCTTAGATGCATGGAAATTTTCGGGAAACTTCAAAAGCGTCCACAGGTCCAACAAAGGACACCCAAGAAACCACTAGAGTGGTAATATGGGGGAACGCCTTGGCCGTTTGAAGATTCGCAGGTCGGTGGAACTAGGCTTAAGAGGGAGAATTCCCTGTTTGTGGCAATCACAAAGGAAAAGAATCACAAGGTAAAGAATCATCCCACAGCTGGCCAGATGTAGTAATGGTCAAACATATATCCCTTAAAAAGCGGGAGAATTTTTACGACTTCTTTACACCCTTTTGCTTTTTGTCCTTGCCTATTGCACTCTTACTGTTTACAGCAACAATCCCCCCCCCATTTTTTTCATCGAATATCTCATGCTCCTCACACTTAAATACAAATAATTCCACTTATATTCGAAATGAAAAGAGATATTAGAATTTTTATTGATAAAAGTTAGTTCTCAAATATTTCAGGGACTAAAAATAATTAACTAAAGTTGGAGATCGTGACATGATGTTCCACCTCCCATTCCTTGGCAGATTTCACTGTTGGTAGAGAAGAAAAAAAAATCTTATTCGTAATCAAGCTGTCCGTAAACTGATATATTTAAAAGCATCTATCTACATATATGTTATCTCTGATTCAGTAGGTTGTTTCTCAAGTATTAAATATCAAAATGATCCTGGCGTGAAAGAAATTAAATCAATTAAAATGATTAAACACTTGCCAATTTTTTTCAACTGAAGTGAATAATCAAAATTTATTAATACGATAAAGAAATGAATGATTATGTCACAATCAGACATTAATTCACTAGCATTTCCATTTCATTTTACAAAATATTAATTATTTTACGATATACTCCTGAAAGAGAAACATTAGAATAAAAACTATTTTAATAAATAATGTTATCCCTGTTTATTTTTTATGTTCATAAAAAATGTAAAAAAGTTGGGATAATTTAATTTTAGGTTAGAAACTATTTCGTGATTCTCTAAAAATGTCGTTTGATTTCTGTTGAATTAGCAAAAAAATTACCATACATTGATATGCCTAACGCTGCTACTTTTTTTAAATTTTAAATTATAAACAAGTAATATAAAAAAAATCAAGTCAATTTTTACTTAGATCAACAAAGAAAGTTTTTATTTTAGTTACTTTTTATTAAATATATATATTTTTGGCCATTTAATATAAATAATTGGTCAAAAAATATACCTAGTAATTACAAAGTTTTCAAGATTTGATCTGTTAAAAATAAATCAGAACAGACTCAGAACAACATCACAACGCACACAACTGACGTTGAATTTTCAACGCCAATTGAGGCAACGCAAATGCGTGAATTTCCTACCACAGTTGCAGTAACACGATAGATTATAATTTTTTTTATTTTCTTTATTCTGTATTATTTTTAATTCGAAAGTACTTCAAAAGGATTCCGAAAAATCAATTCATTAACAATAGTTAATTTTAAATGCATCAAACATTAAGAAAATAAAGAGAATCGTTTGAAATAATCGACCGAAAACATGTTAGCCTAAACGCATAAGAGTGGGAA
>JAOUZG010037308.1:2399727-2420675 GCA_026289955.1 Argiope argentata
ATATATATATTGTTTAGTTCAATATGGGGAAATGAATATTTTTTTGGCGGGAGAGTTAGTTTTCAATTAATAATTAAAATTCTACATTTTGAAGTGTACCGAATTATTAATCTAAACCATTCTCGAATCCACTGGAACACATACAAAAAAATTACATCAAAATCGGTCCAGCCGTTTAGGAGGAGTTCAGACACATACATACGCGCAGAAGAATTTTATATATAAAGATAGGGAATGTAAGGTAATTGTAGGAATTGAAAAAACACTAGCATGAAACCTTTAAGCAAAAATAAAAAACATGTAATCTTAAAATATATTAAACCGCTTATGTTTTTTAAGAGTTCTAATGTCAGTTTTTAGAAAAGATAGTGTAATTATAAACCAATGAGTATTAATTCTCAAAAAACATTATCAATAGAAGACAAATTAGGCTTCATATTTTTAATTCCAAAATGGCGCTTATGGAACTCTAGAAAAGGCCTAGCAATCAAAGTAAACAACATTTTACCGCAACGCCTTCTTGAAATCTACTTCTGAAATTAGGTAATGCTTAGAGGCAATCTAAGCACTTAAAAGAACTCATCGATTTATTTTTAAATGAAGACATACTTCCTTTCTAAAACGCTTTTAACAAGATAGAAGTAAATATTTTTAAACAAAGAGAAGATAGCGCAGAAATGAATGACGGAAACGAAGTTCGTTCCGAAGTGTTCTTTTGCACGTGGGATTTTGAAGTATGGTTTCTTTATTTAAACTTGTCAGAGGACAGATAAAGATGTAAGCAGAAGATGATTTTGTTTGTAGAAAACCTTTTGCCGGGCCCGTTCTGAAAGGTTAAAATAAATCGGTTGTTGATGTAAGAATAATTATTTTAGAATTTCCACACTTTCGATGATTAATTTTTTAGCAAGTTGATCTAAAAGTAATATTTATTTTCCAAAAAGTGGCTGGAAGATGTTTAAACAAACCACTTAATATAAAAATAAACTTGAAAATTACAATCCATAATATATTTTTAGTTTTCAAATCCATTTATTTATGTAAGAGATAATGGTACGAGTCAAAAAAATATAAACACACTCATGAAGATTATTTTAAAGCTTATCTAAATAGGCAAGTATAATTTAATTTATTTCAATTACAGTATGCAAGATTTATAGTCCAGATTTATTTTCGTAATAGTCTAACATATTACATTGGTAGTTGGCTTATTCAATGACAAATTTCTTAATGTTCCGAAATCACATTAAAACCTAAGCATTAAACAATATCATTATAATTTAAATTAACTATTTTTAATAATAATTTGAATTAAAAACTGATCTATAAAACTCTATTGCCATCCAAAATTCTAATTTGGGTTAAATCATAGTATACGGTACCCCTTTGGTGCCATTTTGAAAAATGTCACCAAATATCTGAACAACTCAACGGGAACCATAGCTTAGGCAACCAGCCAACGAGCGTCCGTAAAAGAAATGACGTCACGGTTTCTCGGTATAAAGTCGCCAAATCAAGGGGTACCGTATACTAGGATTATACCCTAATTTGAATAATGCATAATATTCTTCAGGCAGACTTGCTACTTACAGCAGAGGAAAAATGTGCAGTACTTATAAAATTATATTCATTTTTGTTTTAATAAAAATAAATAACCTTGTTAATATTATTCAATTATGTTATTCAAGAAAACGATTCGTGTGGCATTGGCGTTTAATAGTGACGGAATAATAACTTCCAGCGGGACTTTGGCGACTTTACTGAATCTATCGTGTCATCCTTGGCGATTTATTTGGCGATTGATATACGGCATGAGTTAATAGCATCCAAAAATGAAATGCCGAAAAATCAGAAACAATTATTTGAATATTCTTCATTAAGAATTATATATTAGACCAATATTTCTGTAAAGCTTTAAATATATCGTTTGTACTTGCAAATGGACGCATTGACGACAGAATGGTTAATGTATTAGGATGACTAAACAGATATAATCTTCATAGAATTTTTTTCTATAATCGCATGATAATATTATTAAGAAAACCATTTTTCTTTTATATAAATTCAAAGTAATTTCTATAATAAAACAAATAGTATTGTCATTAGGTTTTAGCAAATAAAATGCAAAAATGTTTTTCAGTCTCACAGGGCTATTTTAGAGACTGAAGATTGAATCAAAATCTGAAAGACGAAGGAAAACATAAACTGTTTAATGATTAAAATTATTCATCTTTTTATATTAAAAATTATAATTTTTATTCGAATTTTTGTCCGAACATGATATTGATTTTTCGATGAGAATTCTGGCGTCAACGAAAATTCCGTTGACGAAAAATAAAAATTTTAATCCGTAGGCGAAAAATAAATATTTTATCTGTACGAGAATCTCAAAAAAATCAACTTTTAATAATGTGTTGCCAATGTATTTACAAAAGCTCTGATTTTAAGAGAAATAATTTAATGACTACAGCAAATAAAACCTAGAAAAATGTTATTTTGAGAGCGTGATTATATGAAATGAAATAAATAGAAAATGTGATACTTTTTTAAAACAATCAATGCGAGACAAAGTATTTTGGATCATTTTCAATACTAAGTGACTCATTCAATGAAACGATCAAAATGAATAAAAATATAATTCAACTCGCACGAGCACGTGATGCTTGGCCGTTCAAGAAATGATGTCTTGATATGATACATTGAAATAAGCATAGCAGATTTCATTTTAATCACTTTTTATTTTTTTTATCAAATAAAAGATCATTTTTTAAAAAAAATAATTAGGAAAATCAATGAATCAGCTCCTCAAAAGCTATTTTATAAGTTACTAATTTTTATTTCTTAAGAAAGGCTAGGACCCAAAATTTTTCCCATTAACGGTTACTTTTTCGTTTTTGAAAAAGCTAAAGGAAAGCATTACAGAAACCCCAGCCTTAACAACTGGAAAGATTGGTTAAATCTTAGTATACGGTACCTTCTTGGCGCCATTTTGAAAAATGTCGCCAAATATCTTAGCAACTCAACAGGAACCATAGCTTAGATAACCAGCCAAGGAGCGTCCGTGGCAGAAATGACGTCACGGCTTCTCGGTATAAAGTCGCCAAATCAAGGGGTACAGCATACTAGGATTATACCGAAAGATTTGGTCTATTTTATTTTTCAATTTGGAATCAAAGTCAACAATCCAGATGCCATACATTTTGGGTGAATGTAAAACTTTAAACTTTATTTTTATTCGATGGGATAAAAAGTCGTATATCAAAGTTGGTTGACAGTACTTAATTAATGTAACTTATATGGTAGGCGGACAGCTGGTCACTAAAAGCGGCTATTAAACTTTTAAATGTTACTCTAAATATAGCTTTAAAGAAAAATGAATATTGCCATCGTATTATGTGGACAAGACACACACACACAAAAACTGGATGATAATCTTTTAAATAGTTTTCCTTCTACGTCTTATGAAGCAGCATGACGGATTGCATTTCTTGGACGCCTTCCAATTTTCGGTCTAAGATTACATCACTTGTTTGTTTCTGGCAAATGGAATTGAATCGTTCGAAATCAGTTTTATGTTTTTAGGCGCCAAAAGAAATCCGACTTCATCTCCTGCAGTTTCCTCCTCTTTGTTCGAGAACTTTCAGTGACTATTATTAGCATAGTATTATAGCATTATCTACAATTTCGTAGCGGGATATTTTATATTCAAAATTCTTTTGATGTGGTTTTCTACATGATGAGTTGGAAAACATGTTGGAAATGTTTCAAATCTTCAGCTGTTCGGAAATGCATTCAGAATTTTTTTTTCATTAAGTGCAACATTACAGAAATCACAATGAATGGAATATAAAATTATATGAATTAAGTCAAAATAACCTACGGAGTTTAATCAGTCTGCCTTAACCATTTGTTATGTATGTTGCTATCTACGTTCATTATACATTGATATTCTCTTCACTGCCTTTATTATCCTTAAAATAATACTACATTTTAAAGAGCCATTATACTTTTAGACAGTTATTATAATTAATGAGGGGACAATGTTTTAAATTATAGTTTACAGAGGACTTTACCATTTTGAAATGCGCCAAAATTTTAGACCTGAAAATCATAATGATGTTTATTTAAACTTGGAGAAATATAGACTAATTCGTATTTTAATTCTTAGATTCGTTGGAACCCCGCTCAGATCTAATCCGATATCCATTAAAGTTAGAATTTTCAGAAGGATGAACAAAAAATGTTGAAAGGAAAAGAAGACACTGCAAGTAGATTTCAACGACTTTGGTGATTATACTAGCAAAGGTTTCGTATAATATTTTGTAGTATTTATTCTGTATGATTTTTGTCTTTATAATTTGCTACTCCACAATAAAAAAATATGGAATACTCCATTAAAAAATATAATTTTTATCATATGAGAACATGTTTTGGTTAAGAGATTTTAGTGTCTCCGAAATTTATACATTCAAATTATAATCCTTACTTTTAAGCATCGTTTTATCTGAGATTTTTTTTAACCTTTGGGTTCACTATTGCGGCTTATCTTAACAATTTTGAAATAAAGAAGTTTTTTGATGGACTGTGCTGGTCTGTTGTGTAGAGAGTAAAATTTAGAAGTATGTGAGAATGTTCGGATTCTAAAGAAAATTCCGGGCAGAATTTTTTTAAAAAAAACCACGTCTTCACTAGCAGAGGGAATGGAAACTAACTTACTCTTATACATTGAACATAGAAACTGTATGGACAACAGGAACACACCGAAAATATATAGAAGCAATCAAACCATTCCCAATAAAAAAATCTCAAATAAACATTCTTTTCTAACTTCAATAATCTGTATATAATTTCTACTCCCCCTTCATCCATTCTGCATCTTTAAAATACTTTCTGATATTCCATTTATCAGACATCCATTCTTGCAGAATTACCGACATAAAAAATTATCGAAAGAATCATCAGAGAATCAAAACAAACAACGAGCGAAGCAAGGAATTCCATTGCAAACGATTTCTTAAAGAGCATACAGACAGTTAAAAACTGCAAACGAATAAATATTTCCTGTTCGGATTCACATTAAATATACCATCGCAGTCCCTTAATAGTAGCACAAACCTTTTATTTATATGACAGAACTAAATTAAAATCCTTAACATACATATCTATATACTTATTTTTTGAATAAACATTTTTTTTATAAAATAGTTGTAGTTTATGCACTACTCAACCATTGTAAAAAGCAGTAAACAAAACAGCGTTAGGGTTGTTAGAAGATCATTTCGTTGGGTCGCTAATATAGCGACAAACTCGGGCACACTTAACTACTCTTCAAACAAAAAATGTAATTTTAAAAAATACACTTTGTACATTTATGAAAGAAATAATTGTGTGATGCTTTTTCTCTTTTATGAGTCAAAACTATTTTATTAAGTTTTGTTTAAATAAAATCGGATAAGAATTAGAATATTATGCTGAACCATTATCAATTTTAACTCTGCAAACTGGACATAATAATACATTATCGAAATAAAATACAATTTATTATAATGCAGTAATAAATGTGTAAAAATTAAAATATAAAATGAAATCATGTTATGATTTAATAACTGTCTTTAATTTTTTTTTAAAAAATTATATATAATAAAAAAATCTAGCATATGTATTGAAAACTATATTCACAAAGGAATAAAAAATTATAAATATTGTAGAATCTATAAATTTTCCTAATATGGTTATGTTGCTATTTTGAATTTGTAGATATAAAGACGGGTATTTGTTGATCACCTAGATTTAGAATTATTTGATGATACATCTAGAGAATAAGTATATTAGACCTGTTATTTATGATATAAACTCTACATTTATTAACAATAAAATTTTTAAACTTTGTGGATTTATGCAATCGAATATCTAAAGACATGAAAACATAAAAAAAGCATAAAAAATGACATTTAGCTGTTTTTCTATTTATATAAAAATAATAAAACCCAATCAGCATTGATAAAGTCAGACAACCGACCACCTCAAACTATGCAATACTATCTGTAAAGCAATAAAGTACAAGTCACCACAGCTGTGGTACAGTGATATTTTTTGGATAAATAAGCGTTTTCAATTTTCGTCATTGATTTAAATATTTTAAAATGAATAAAATTTATATTGATTCTAAATTCTAAACCTTCTAAGCATCTAATATTTTAGAATGATTCTGATTTTTAATCTCTCTAAGCATCTAATAATTAAGAATGATTCTGATTTTAATCATTCAATCTGATGCTTTAAAATGATTCTAAATTCTAATCATTCTATCAGATGATTTAGGATTATATAAATTCTAATCCTTATATCTAATTATTTAAAATGATCCTAAATTCTAATCTAATGATTCTAAACTCTTATAATTCCAAATATCTAATAATTATCTTATCTATTATATACATATATGATAATTTACAAAATTCGAGCTCATACCATTATTATGATAAACTGTACTTACCCAGTTTCATGCTTTAAATATACAAAGTACAAATCAATAAACAATTTAACGGCACCAATGGCTTCTCAGAGATTAACCCAAATTTCATTACTTCGCATAGAAAGAAAAAAAAATAAGAGTACAAGAATCCAGTATCACAAAATCCGTATGTTGAACAATTTCAGTAAACTGAGTTTAAAATATATTACATTCGCCGATGACTAGTCATAGTGGGTAGTGATATTTCTTTGAAGTATGGTTGGGTTTAAAAAAAACTGTTTTAAGCTATATTTAAGCTTTTTATAATCAATATTTATTTAAAAATATCTGATCAGCTTCATAGTCTCTAATTACAAATTCCTGTCAAGTCCTCGTGTGTTTCTGCGCATTATAATCATGGTCCATAATATTTTTAGGCGTGGTGGTTCTTTGAGGATATTATTTAACAAATTATACTGTTTCATATTGCCAGCAATTTACAGAAATTAATGATTATCGAATATTCTTTTAAAATAAAGTTGGAATATAGTCCTTCTGAAACAGTATGGAAGAGTGTTACCATGGTAGAATAATGATTATGAATCAAAGATCTCGTGTTCAGATCATATTTTACCAAAACTTCCTGGGTTATATGGATCTGCTAAAGTTAATGAAGTCGCCATTAATCAAAAATCCTCTCGTTGGTATGGTTTAGAGTCTAAAAAAGATGTTTTACTACACGAACAAAGTTCGAAATTTTGTGATTATTAGATATAAACAAAACCTACATTATTACAGAGTTTCTGAAAGAAGATATAGACTGAGAGGAGATTACAATATTAGAAAAAATCTAACCGAACTAATTTTTTCTCTTATGGTGCAATATACCATATCAGCTGTAAGGCCTTATTGCATGGCAAAATACCATCTACACTTTCGAGGACAGTCTTCGTTTCATGCCCTCAGGTCACCGGTAAAGCAAGATATCGCCATTGTGAGTCTTTTATAATCAGCTTGAAAATGTAGACAATAGTGACGGAAATATCGTTTGCTAATGACCAATCATCAATTCAACCAATCATGTAAATGATTACAAGAAACAATGAACAAAGAGCGATAAATACATCGTAACGTAGACCTACTTATTTTAGGTTTACCAGACAGAAAATGCTCAAGTGACGTCACTTTCGTGGTCTTTTGTCCACGAAAGTGTAGACGTATTTTGCAGGATAAGGCCTTTAGCCAATTCTTACACATCAAAATTGTCAATCCTGATGTCCATTCCACACCACTCATATGGTTCATCTACAACTCATATGCTATTAATAATATTACTATATCATTTCAATGATTTGATGAAGAAGATGTCTATTCAGGAAAAGTAGGCTTAAATATTATCACCATTCAACTATAATTTAAAATTAAATGTTTCATAAATCGAAATTTATTCATAGTCCATGGATTAATTGTAGCAATATTTGATAGTATTCTTAGTATTAAGATCTGGTGACTTTGTACCTTAAATATTTTTAATTTATTTAATTATTGAATTGATTAATATATTTTTAATTTATCATGTTTCAAACTATCGATTGGTAGTTAGTTGGTTAGTGCTCTTGGTGCCCTATATGGCTATACTGCACCAATCAAATGGTAAAAATCGATTACTGGAGTAACTTGTATATGTGGCGAAATTTTTTGATATCAGAGCACCGTTAAGTTAACCATGACTGCTTGATGATGAAAACGCATACAATAGAGGACCTATCGAAGCGTACTCTTAGTAGGTAATCTTAATCTCGTCAAGCTGCGCGTAACTCCGCCACGGTCAAACGACTTCCCGCTGATGTGGTGTGGTGTGGAAAAGGAAAGTGCCAGCTCAGGTGTCGTCCTCGTCATCTGACAAAGGCTTAAAATTACTAGGTCCGTCCCCAAAAAGCCCTAGTGTTGCTTTAAAATAGGGTGCTAATATAAATATAAAATTAATCAGTCTGATTTTTCTGTCATTAAGCTCACTAGTGTGTTTATAAAGTTTGTAGAGGTTCTTGATAGCTCAGGTGTCATCCTCGTTAACCTGCCTCATTTTAAAATTACGAGGTATGTCCCTAAATAGCCCGTTGTGGCTCTAAAACGAGACGTAAATATAACCGACTGACACTTGTCGTTCAGTTTGGAAATGGGGCATTGAAATTCTGTCAAATTTTGTCACGCTATCCTTTTGAAACAGTTCGAAGTGCACAAATCAGCCGAAACTACTATTTTGATAATACAAAATTTCCACCGGTATTACTAAATCGAATCAAATTTATGTAAATTAAATGGAATTATTTTCAAGTAAGAAGAGTTCTATTCTACGGTATATAAAGAAGCATTGGAGCGCACGTTGCGCATATGCATAATGAATATCTAACGTAAATGGCATTGAAAAACATTAAGAAAATGTAATCATCATACTATATTACTACAAAACAATTTATGCCTGTATGCTTCACCATATAAACGGAGAGAGAAAGTAGATTAATTCAAATTTTTTTGTTTACAGAGTTTAAAATTAAATTTATTTTCCATAAAATTCATTTCTACTTGCCTCTAGTACATAGTATTTTAAATATGAGCATTGCAGGAGTCCTTGCACAGGGGTAGTGCATCTTCCCTGTAATCTGAGCATCCAGGGTTGGAGTCCCTGTTCGGGCATGGTTGCTCTTCTGTGTTCTATTTTTTTTCTTCTTGTGTACTGCCAACCACCCCGCCACCACTGAACTAGAAGTATCGACAAGATTTGTTGTGACCGATTGCAGTCTTTGGCAATGTCTACCCTTACACTAACCGAATTTGTCAAACTGATATTTTCTAAAAGGTAATTGGTCTCCAAGCGGTCAAATATTGACCACCTCCTCCTCTACAAACTTTCAAACAGTTGGCCAAAAACTGACAATTTTTGACTTCATGTCCTTCAGAGTCCTAAGATTACTTGGTGCCATCAGTGCTGAGCTCAAGTCATTATTTTGAACTAGCAGATGTTTTCTATGTTCGGAGATTTCTGTGAGTTCCTTTAAATGGGGATAAACATTATCAATTCTTCAACGTTCTTCCAAATCTTTGGAAATATGCAGGAAATCTCCCATGCCCTGATATAATTGGCATTACCAGTGGATGGTGTCCTCTTATTTTTATTTCTGGATTAGGAATAAATTCATGTTACTCTTCCTTTTTTGGACATATTTCATCTGTCAATCCGTTGTAACTTAATATCTTCTCTCGATTGCCATTTTAAGACACCATTTGATTTCGGGACAATTATACCCATACACTTTTTCTCTGCCGCCATCTTTGCATATTGGACCACCTTTTCATTTCTATATATCCCAATATGGGCCTTAACCCAGCTCAACTCTATCCACTTGTTAAGTTTTACTCCTTTTATCTATGATCTATCTATAAGGTGTGTGTATGTCCCCCCCCCAAATAAAAAGGGGTTCTGCAAGCAAATGTGTGATGAGTGAGTAGCAAAAGTCGTACTCTTGGTCCTAGTTGGCGTTACGACAAACAAGAGACGCTGATTAGGCTTAAAATCGCTGACTACCTCAGCGAGCTGGTCCATGGCAAGTGCCATAACAAACAACTACAAAAACATTATGAGCATTACACTTCAAAGAAATATTTTATTACATTCAACTTTCCTTACTTCATAATTCAGATATTATGATTTCTTAAAAGCATGCTATCTAAAAAAATGCGATAACAGTTTATACTAAACGGCATTTAACTATATAACCATATTAATCAGTATGAGTTTGCACCAAGAATCTCGAAATTGCTTCTTCGCTGTTGACTTTTTTATCACGTTATTAAAACACTACAGAAGGAAATTAACTGATTATACTTTAAAGAAGGTTAAATCAGTCTTATTTTTGAATTTTCTCACAAGTTCACATAAATTGTTTATTTACTCAGCTTAAAATAAGATTCTAAGAAATATTATTTTTAAAAAATTATATTATAAATGATATAACAGCTGACTATAGATGTAAATTAATCTTACGATATTTAAAAAAATATTTGTCTTAATTATTCCACGAAAACTGGATAATTTTGTAGTTCTTATACTTGGAATACTTGACCTTTGGGACATCATTAAATTAAATCCGAATCGATAATGTAGAGAGAGGGTAGGGTTGTTGCAGTTTTAAACTGAAAATTCATATATTCTATCCCAATTTGACTTTAAGATAGACTAATTTTCTTTACAAAAACAAATCCACAGTATTTGAAATCCACTAAAAATAATTTATCAGTTGCATAGATAGTAAATCCCTTCTTTTGAAATCGCAACATTTTATAAAAGTATCTTTCCCCGGAGAATAAATTATTTCTTGCCGGGATGAAAGTTTTAAAATATCTCAAATGCAAAAATTCTAATAAAGAGTTTGCTTCCTTATATTTATTCACAAGAGATAATAGGATGTTCGTGCTTAAAGTATGTATTAAGATAAAATATTCTTCTGAGCTAAAAGAAAATTATAATAAAGGGAATAGATTTGAGTAGTTGGAAACCAGGAGTTTTGAGTCGGATCTTTTTTTCCCTCCCGGGATTTTATTTTTTGCCCGGTATTTTAAAAATGTCTAAACGAAAAAGAGATTATTTTGTGAAATACGTGCTTTAACCTTTTTATTTGTGTTGAGCCTGCTATGACTTTATTTAGTATCTATTGGAAAAACTATTTGATAATGGATCTACTGTGGTCATATAGAAAGAAAGAAATCTAAATTAATTCTTACCATGTTACCTTCTAGAATATTATTGCAAGATTCTTTTTCATCATTGTCCTTACAGGTTATATCCATCTGAAATTATTTGAATTAACATCTTCATTTGAGTTGAGCCTGCCATGACTTTATTTAGGATCTATACGAAAACTTTTAGATGATAGATCACATTGTTTTTACTAAGTTAAAAGAGAAAGAAATAAATCCAAATTACTTCCGAAATGTTGTTTTAAAAAATTCCTATAAAATATTTTATCAAAATTGATTTGAAATGATATTAATCTTTTTAAGCACTTCGTTTGAGTTGAGCCTGCCATGACTGTATAATATATAGGAAAACTATTTGTTGATGGACATAATTTAGATTGTATTCAAAATTTCTAATAAAAAAAAGCTAAATTTCTTTTTATAGTGTATAAGAAAAATAAATCTAAATTTCTTTTTATGGTGTTACCTTCCAGAAATTTCCTGGTGGATAATTCGTCTCTAATGACCTGGCATGGCATATTATTATTGTAATATCCTGATATTAAATCAATAATAAATTTATTATCTGGGTTATGAGATGTCTTTGTAATAGCAACCAATTAAAAAACATAAAAGCACATGATTAGTTAAGAAAGGAGTATATGTATTAAATTTCATTAAAAAGAAAATAATTTCTGAGAAAACTACTTTATTAATATCGAAAACACAATACTTTTTTCAAAAAATACTTCCATGGTAAAAATTATTTAAAAAATTAAGCGCTTTAAAGAGCCATCTTCATCTGCTGCGTACGTAGAGACGCGATTCCGGATAATGGCTCTGTAAATGGCATCTTCATCCGGCAGAGAAATATTACAAAATTTGATTCCCAAATCCAGGATTGTAGAGTTTTCCTCCATGGCCTTTAACAGTTCACTGCCGGCATTCTGAAATAAAACAGATATATAAAACATTTTTAATATGCAAAGTGGATTATTTTAGATATGATTTATGAAGGAAAATAATTATGTAATCGGAAACCATCTTCACAGTAAAAGTTTTGCTTTCAATCGAACATAAAACTATAAATTCTCTATCTACATTTAACCAGTTATCTGTTTTTAATGATTACAATAGCATTGTCGCCATAATGGAAAAAATGTATAAAATTTTGTGTTATGTTTGGTTTATTCATCAGGAGCAATAATTAGAGACAATTTTTAGTTTGTCACTGCTTATTAGCCTTGACTTCTCCTATTTATAACTCAAATAAGATAAACAAAGGCACAATTTAGATACGCATTTTCTGAAGAGGTTGAAAAAGTTAACTGGTTATTAAATGTATAAATAAAAGATGTTCTTGATATATCATGAATGCCTAGTAGTTTATCTACACGTAGACAGATACTTTTCCTTTAGCCGGTCGCAAACGAAAACTTACCTAAGAAATTAGGCTGAATTCTACATTATTTAGCGATTTTTCGCTTGCACCCTGTTAACTGAAAAGCGCCCGTAGACAAATTTTCTGAATAAAATATGTAAACAAAATAAGGAAATTAGTTTGTTCAAATTCTGGACAACAAAAATCACTTGAAACAAAAAAGTTGATACGTTTTCGACACCATTATTGATGCAACAAGATAGGAGACTAGTATTTAACTAATACGTTTGGCTACTGCTCATATTACATGATTACGTTGTATCCAATATTGACGATAATGCAATAACGTACTGGCGATAATTAGAATCTAAATGATTGCTTCTGAGTTTGATTTGAAAAAACTCCAATATGTTAAAACCTAACACCATTATTTGGGAACTAAGTTTGACTACTAATCATACATGGCGAAAATAGTTTAACTCAGCAATAACAGATGTTATCATTTTGATTTGACGAAGATTAATGATGGGGTAACGACTAATTAATTCTCAAAACGAAACCTTTATTAATTCCCGAAGGAACAGAATCAACAAATATTTAAAATCCGATTAAAGCTATTTGATTATCTCTGAAAGACTACAGCCTTTGATTCAATTATTATCTCTTATTTATTATTTTTTGCGTTATAGAATTTCTTTTGGAAATAAAAAGGTTTAATAACATATAAAACTCATTAAAAGTTTCGATTCCAGTGAAGGATCAGTTATTGAAAATCATGAAAAATGTCGGCAATAATTACATTTATCATAAAATTCCCATTAAATACTAAAAACATAAATTACATCTGCAAGTTAAATAAAATTTTTAAATGTGTATCTGAAAGTTATTTTTCCCTATCATTCAGTAATCCAGTTTAGTCTTAGTAATATTAACTTACCGTTTTATCTCTTTCCACTCGGAAACATAATCCGATGCATAATTATTCACTTCATACAAGCACGTGTTTATTACCCCCAAAAAATAAACAAATATGCATAATAGTTTTAATTTGTATTTCTCCAAACATTAATTTACATCTTCTTACCATTCTGAAGATGTTTTTAACACTCAAAATTGGAAAATAAAAAGAGAAAACGTTTAAACGATGCACCCTCATGAATGGTGTCTGAGAGAAGACATACGTGTGCAAAGTATTATAGCAATACTAGTGCTATTTTGATATAGAACTCTAATTTTAAACCACAGTCAGACAGCAAGGAGGATACAAATTGGCATCTTGAATTGACATAAATTTACGAGCCACTCTATCTGCCCGATATTTGGCCTAGATGGAATTAAAGTACGTTAGTCACACTTAAGAATCATGTATTGAGTTTGGAATACTCCTTTCCCGAAAGCGAATATTTACCACCAGACGACTATGATCTCTTAGTGTTTAAGTATAGAACCTGAATGCCCTGTTACGTAAGCATAGATAAAAAAATATGCTAACGTATCTAGGATAAAACTAATAAATTTTTCAATGAAAATTAAACCATTTGTGGTAAATTTTTAATGAAGATTAAATTATTTGTTGTAAATTTTTAAATGAAGATTAAACCATTAATTTTGATTATAAAATTTCTAATATGTTTCATCTATTTTTATAAAGAACATTATAACAAGTTCTTTGATTTAAAAATTCTAATAAATTATTTTATACGATACCATAAAAATATCTTACTTTGCCAATATTATTATCCGACAAATTCAAACTTCTAAGCTGTTTTGAGATTCTTAATACTTCGGCAAATGATAAACCAGCCTGGTGGCCTAACTTATTGTTTGATATGTCTAAATCTTCTAGATTCAGATTAGACGAAATGACTTTAGCAAGAAAAGATCCACCTTTATTCCCAATCCAGTTTAAAGATAAGTCAAGTTTTCGTAATTTCGTATTTATGGTTAATGCAGAGGCAATTGTAATTGCACCGCGGTCAGATATTCTGTTGTACTTCAAGACGAGGACTTTTAGAGGACAGGGATATATCAAAAGTTGTCCAATAGCATCACAGTATTCGTCGTTGATGAAGTTGAAGGACATATTCAATTCTGTCAGATGTCTATGTTGAATGAAATGTCGAGTCAAAACATTCAACTGCAAATTCGTAGTTACTCCATTGGAGCACCTGAACTTTTGTAGTTTCTCCAGTTTTTTCACACCTCTAAAAAGCGAGTTGAAATCTGTAACAGAGAGCTGATGCGTTTCAGGATCCAAGGAACTCGGCGTCAAAATGAAGCTAAATTCTTCAAGATTTATCAGACAACTAAGAACAGTTTCCAAGTTCAGAAAAGACGTATGTACTTCTGGCTCGTTAATGAATTCATCCAGAAAATCGTCGAAATCTTCCAATTCTAAGTCGACAGTAAAAGGCTTCTTTTCGATTCTAACTAACTTCTGAATTTGTAGCCTGAAATCATAATTTTGGAATGTCCTTAGGAAATTTTCTAATTCTTTGATTTCAGTTTCTTCAGGCTTGAAAATTTCGATTTCATCCTGCACTATTCGCTCAACTAGCATTGTTTTCCAACTATCGCCAAATCGCCAAACTTCGCTGGCAGGCCAACGTTCGAGGCATTGCCTCATCCAGTATACTCCATCTTCAATAACTGACAAAGTGTATGGGAAAGGTAAGGTTAGGGGCAGAATTTCCAAGATTTGTTTCCATTGTTCAGTTTCAGCGTTCTTCTTCAAAAGTGCAAGACCAGGACCTTAAAAAAGCAAACAATAAGAAGGAAATTAAATTGATTTTCTCCTGAGTATTTGAAATTGTTAACATTTAGGTAGTTATCAAGTTGAAAATTCATTTCCCAACCCTTAGTATTAACTCTTGGTTGCACACAATTATATGCCTTATATTAAGACTTATATGCCTGTCAAGTCGAATGCTACTTTTTGATATAATATTATAGGCTGAATAATATCCATAAATTTTGACCTGCAAGAGATAAAAATCCTTCAAAATACTTCAATATGATTACTAATATACATAAAATTAGGTAATTATTATTATTAACTTAGGTGATTAATTACTATTGTCACATCGTACCACTATTTCATAAAAAATTATTTTTTTAGCATAGATATTAAGTGTTTACTTACTAAGATGTTAAGAAGACTGATATTGAATTAAAAATTAATTAAAATGTTAGCATTTTCGTGCAATAAAATCGTAACAAATTACTGCAAAAAATAAATACTGTGCATAACTTTAAAATTAGTTTTTTTAGTAGAAACAATTTTATCTTTGCACATTTATTCTCCAATTAAAAATATATTGACATTTAATTTATTTATAACAATTATTTTCACTGTATTTTACAATAAAATTTACACTGATTTAGTTGTATTCCTACAATGCGCTGTTATTGAATATATTTTTGATGAGCATTATCATAATGGTAATTAAGAACTTTTATTAAAAATAATATCATAAATGCGAATATAGAAATTAATTAAATCATAATTACTATTATTTATCTACAGAATTTGTGTTGGTTATATGTGTTACAAATTTATATGAACACTGGGTGCACGTGCTGTCTAATACAGAAACATATGCACTTTCATTCATAATTAGGCATAAAGTTCAACACTACACAATCAAAGCAATATCCGGACACTATACTAATTGCAGTAATATCTTGGAATCATTCAATTTAATTATAGCAATATTCTCTCATTCAATTGATTTATAGATATATCTTGACGCAATACGAATCGCAGTAATATATGGATGTTATTCAAATAATAAGTATATAGCTATACCCAATAACTTTATAGTATCTAATACCTTATAATAATACCTAACACGAGTCAAATAATTACAATGTATTTCAACAATATTTTGACACTATACTAATTATAACAATATCCTAATTTTAATCAAATCATAGTAATATATCGCAGCAATCTTCTGACACTATGCTAATCATAACATCATAATTTTAATCAAATCGTAACAATATATAGCATCAATATTCTGACCCTATGCTAATCATTATAACATCATAATTGTAATCAAATAATAGCAATATATCGCAGATCTTCTGACACTATGCTAATCACAACAACATCATAATTTTAATCAAATCATAGCAATATATCGCATCAATCTTTTGACACTATACTAATGTCAACAGCATCATAATGCATCGCAGCAATCTTCTGACACTATACTAACCATAAATCATAACAATATATCACAACAATCTTCTGACACTATACTAATCATAAAAATATCCTAATTTTAATCAAATCATAACAATATATAGCATCAATATTCTGACACTATACTAAACATAACAACATCATAATTTTACTCAAATCATAGTAATATATTGCAGTAATCTTCTGACACTATACTAAGGACAACAACATCATAATTTTAATCAAATCATAGCAATATATCGCAGCAATCTGCTAACACTATACTAATCATAAAAATATCCCAATTTTAATCAAATAATAGCAATATATCGCAGCAATCTTCTGACACTAATCTAATCATAACAACATCATAATTTTAATCAAACCATAACAATATATCACAGCAATTTCTGACACTATACTAATGGCAAAAATATCAAAATTTTAATCAAATCATAGCAATATATAGCATCAATATTCATCAATATACTAATCAGAACAATATCATAATTCAATCAAGTCATAGCAATATCTTGACATTATACATAGCAATATCCAATAATTATTTAAATAACAACAATACCCTGGCATTATGAAAAACATATCATAAACATAAAACATAAATATTGGCAATATCCTGACATTAGTTAAAATTAATGTACCGATGTTATAAAATAATAACAATGTCCAAATACTAATCATAACAAATACAATCCTGATATTACACAAAGTAGCAGTAAGTTTTAATGTATATGTTTGTCTATATAAAGATTTTCAAATTTTGGGATATGGCAAATTTTTTTTTACACTGACCTTGAATAAATTTGGTTGCCCTGATGATGAGAGTTGCAAGTTCTGGAACAGGTGACAGAGCCCAGTGAGGATCTTCTGCTCTAATTCGACGAGAATCGAGATTGCATATATCTTGGGGAAGGAGAAAGTTTAGTTCATTCCATTCTGAATCAAACGATTCTCTATCTTGAGAAACTTCGCTGCCTTCCCTTGAGTATTCAGATTTTGAACTGCCATCTGTTGTTGCATACTCAGAACCGGTTGTAGTTTCAGACGCATCAACTGTTGAACCAGTTCCGGTGTCATAAGTTGTAGTGTCAAACGTGTCAGCCGTTGAACCAGTTCTAGTTTCATCAGTAGTTACTTCTTCGGTGATGTTAGTCTCTGAATCTCCAATTTCAGTAGTACTGAAAGTTATTATATATGTATATAATGAACATGATTATATGTTTCAGTAGAACTGAAAGTTATTATATATGTATATAATGATGTTTTAAAATCTAAATCAAACCCTAATTAATTTCCGCAGTTTTATCTTAATTTGCCCCATAGCAATTTCAATTTAAAATATTCTTTTATTTCCTGATCCCATCTCCCCTCTTTCTATTTAATTAATATAACAGAAACTTTGCAAAATTGTTGAATCAGTTAAAAGCCGATAGGTTTTCGCAGTCCGAGTGAAAATAACAAAATAATTCGAGTGTTATAATTTATCGAATTAAAAATATAAAATCTTAAATGCAATTATCTTTAAGTAAACAAATTTATCAAAAACACAGCTAGTAGGCTTATCCTAACGCAAAATAATTTACAAACATATTTTCTTTATATTTTTGAAGTTTAATATTTGCATTATTAGGATCATTATAAAGAAAATATATATTGAAGATTTAAATGAAATTTGCCCTGCATATTTCAATGTATCATACCAGAACATCATTTCTTGAACGGATAAGCACCACGTGCTCGTGCTAGTTAAATGATATTTTTATTCATTTTAATGGTTTCATCGAATGAGTCACTTTAGTACTGCAAACGATCCAAAAAACTTTGTCTCGCATTCATTGTTTAAAAAAATATCCCATTTCCTATTTATCTCATTTCACATAAACATGGGCTCAAAATTATATTTTTCTAGGTTTTATTTGCTGTAGTCATTAATTATTTCATTTAATCAGAGTTTTTGTAAATGAAATGGCATCGCGTTATTAAAAGCTGATTTTTTGAGAGGTTCGTGCCGATCATAAAATTTCATTTTTTCGCCTACGGAATTTTGTTGACGCTAATATTCTCATCCTAAAAACAACATCATGTTCTAACATGATAATAATTAAATATAGAATAATGTAAATTATATTAATAATCAAAGAATTTGAAATGGAAGAGTTCCAGAGATAAACACTGCAGATTTTATAAACTGAAACGCAAAACAACTTAACAAAAGAAATAAAACTAAAGACCAAACATTCCCCAAATAATTTTTTGGCGGCTGATACCGGCCCTTTCGAAAGATATAGAGTAATCAGACACGAATGAGTGATCTCATAAGAGGATAAGAGGTCTGATGAAGAGATGATTTGGCGAATTAGCAAAATGGAAAGAAAGCTCCATCAAGTGCACATTGTGGGGCAAATAGCGGATTCCTTTTATCAGAATTAACAAGATTGGAAGTAAGACAATGATTGGATTTTGTTGCGTCAAAGAAGCTTGAAATTACATTGTTGCAATGCTTTAGTAGCAAATGTTTTGGTTTTCTATTTGATCTTTTATGTAGATGATGTATCCTGTAAAACTGAAATATTATTTAAATAACGCGGATTTTCTAAATTTGTAGTGGATGAATTTATTACCAGTGAGTAAAAACATAACATGGTCGGTTATAAAATGATGGATTTTAAAAATGCCTTGCATTATGATTCGTTATAAATGGTGACTCAGATTTCTGATTTAACATTAAAAATTAGTAAATATCAAATGACAGAAGTTGAAATTGTGCGATTAGCACCAGTATGAATATTCTTCTCTCGATTTAATTGAATTTTTTGACAATATATCCACCGTTCTTCTTTGATCTTGTTCTGCAACTCTTTAATACATACTGCAACTCTTTAATGGTATGTTTCCTGAATGGCCTTTGAATCATAAATGAAATAGTATGTATGGCTTCTGAATAACACACACACACACACACACACACACACACTTGGATGTTATTGTTTCCACAGATGGATTCAAAAAATGACCAGATCTATAATTTTGAAAAGAAAACGGCATACAATATTCTATTGATCTAAAAAGTTGTTTTTCTGAACTAAAGTGTTCAAATAAATGATAATATACGGGTGAATAAATGACCTGTCCTTTGACTATCAGACCTAAATTTAAATTTACAATTCTGGATATGCTCTTAAGACCCCCTCTCAAGGCCAATTTGTATCAAGAAATTCATTTATGCAACTCTTAGTGTTTAAACCTACCACATTCACATGGATAAGGGAAGACAGACTTCCAGAATTTTATCCCTGAGTTAGTAGTAATCTAAAAATTTAGTGTTGAAACTATATGTAAAAGTTCATCTCTAGAGCGCTGTACTTTTTTCTTATACCATTATGTTGAATCCATAAACAAACATAATTTTAAAAAAGTGTTTTTTGAACATATGAATATTCAAAACGATATGATTTGTCAAAACTTCAAGGCCGAAGTTATCGGAAATTAAATATTTTTTATATTCTTCGTATAGAAAAAAATATGAATAAAAATTGTACTGAATATTATGTACATATCTACATACAGTGACGCACACGCACAATCTTGATATTCGCAGCTTAAAAGTAAAACCATTCATTCTGGTCTCTGCGACCCACAAAAACCAACAAACATATATAATAAAACTTCTGAATATACTATTAATAAACTCTTAAAGTTTGGTTTAGTTATATTATCTTCTCCCCTTTAAAACAACACCAGGGTTATTTTGGGAAGGACCTCGTAATTTTGAACAGTGGCCAGATGATTAGAATGGCATATGAGCTGGTCCCCCTACAATCGGTCTCAAACCTGTAAACCTCCGGTTCCGAAGTATGAGACTTTACCACCAGGCCATCGTAACCCCTAATAAAATTCGCAAAGTACCAGCTTTGATAATTTGAAAGCATCATAAATAAACTTATTACAGTAGTATCTGAATTAAAAAGTATCAATATTACTGATATCATTTTTCATTGAATTAATATGAGGGTGTCCATTTCATTTATCTTTTGAGTTAAGAAATTCTTGAAATTCTGTGAGAATTTTTGCTTATTAGAATTAAAATGTTTTTGACAGTAAATCGCGATTCTTGATGCATTTGTTTTTTTCTGGAAAGCGCTTAGAACTCAAAGGAACATTATATTTGA
>JAOUZG010037308.1:2421075-2449559 GCA_026289955.1 Argiope argentata
TATATATTTCATTTCAAAATAAGTCTTTTTGTGTCTGGTGGAAATACGATTTTTCACATAATTTTCAGTTCTTAAATTAAATTTAAAAGAAAAATTTCAAAAGTCATTAAAAATTTGTTTTTAGCTGAAAAATCTATTTTTAATGTTTTTTAACTCCCTGGAAAATATAACAATTTTAAATAATTTAACTGTTATAATTCTCTCTACGCTGCCAACTGGAACAGAGCGAATGTCCTTTTCTTCACTGGACACGGCCCATTCCCGACATACCTACACAGATTCCATCTAGCCAACTCTCCTTACCGTAGCTGTGGGGAAATAGGATCTCCAATTCACTATGCCACAGAATGCCTACTCACTCTCTCATGGCCCGTGAGAAAGCCAGGAAGAAGCCTCGAAGAAGAATGGTACAGGAGAGTTGCATCAAATACCCTTTCACGCGGCAAAATCCACTCCATAGTAAACCATATTCATAAACACCAAGACCTCTTCAAGACCGCACAATAACTGAGACAAGAATTCCCCTTGTGAAAATTAACCAAAATTATAATATATATAGATTTGACACCGATGGCATTCTCTCTGGAAATCCCTGAATGGGTTATCGTCTCTCTTTCCCTCTCTTTTTCCTTTAACAAATATTTCCTTCTTTTTTTCCTTCTCTTTCTCCCATCTTGTCCTCATCCAACTGGTTAGATAACTTAGCGTTATAGGCACCGAGGGCACAGGATGGCGTTATATGTTATTATAATTCTTTTAAAAAATTTAAATTGCATAACCATAGAGGTCAGATTCGATTCATTTTGTGAAGTTGAAATAGTTTTTACCAGTTTTTTCGGTAATAAATTACTTAGTACAGTAATTATCTCACTAATGGAATCACAATATTTACATAATTATAGTTTGAGTTACTATTTGATTGTATGCATATTTATAATTTTGTACTATGGTTTGGCAAGGGATTCTAAAACCCTGTGGCTTTTGTGCCTACTTTAGGATGAGTTTAATTCGTCAAAACCGGTGTGAGAGGCAAGATGAAAAGTTGTCGTCTCAGAATACCGAAACGAACAGTAGGAAGGATTAAACGACACTTGATTGTATAGTACAATGCATCTTATTTTTACTTCATATAAAAAAATTTTAATTAATCATTTTACTAGCATTTAATCGAATAGATTTTAAACAACAAAGGTGAGAAGGGAATATGACAGAGTTATCAATCTGAAATTCTCAACAAAGTTAACTTTCTAAAGGTTATTAATAAAATGGACATAAAGCCTAAAAAATGTGTCCCAAAAGACTCAAAGTATTTCCATTAGATAGATATATCGTAGCAATTCCTTTTTGACGACCTTTTTGTTATTTACCACAGTCTTTTTTAAGCTTTATTTGTCACATTTTTCTAAGTTTTTAGTCAAAAAAATCGCCAAAAGGAAATTTGTGAAATCCCGTTTGTATCTGTCAAAATAAAAGTATTAGTCAGGCTGAGTTTGTTTTTCCTGACATTAAATTTTTACAGAAATCTAATATTATTTTGGTTGATAAAGAAAAATTAAACTAACTATTGAATAAAAATTTCCCTATTTTCATTATTAAAAACTTTGATCTTTATGTATTAATCACATTCCACTTATTAATTTCTAAAACTCACCAATATCCAAACGTAATGGCTCCTTATATATGCGTTTGATGAAGAAATATCAAAATTATGTATAGATGTATTTATCCAGTTATAACTTTTCTACGGCAATATCATTTTAAATCCTGAATGTCGAATCTATTATCTGAATACATTTCAATGCATAATTATATAAAAATTTAATATGAAAATCATTCTCCATCATGTCAGTTCAATTCAAATGTCAAATTTCTCGCCAAACATGACAAAATAGTGCCAATGCGTCAAAAAATTTCTAAATGTTTGACGTCTTTAATGGATACGAAATATAGTAATTAATTACTATGTAATGAAAATAAAAAATTTGCAAAGTTACATATGGCTAAAAACCAAACTTAAATATCCTATTTTGACAAAAAGCCATTTATTTTAAGTCAAATCAGAAATATTAGTGGAAATGAGGATTGCTATTTAGAGGCAGCAAATAAAGCTTTCTGGTAAATAAGCATGCTAATAGCATTTCGAGGTACTTTCCCATTAGCCGGGTGCAAGTGAAAAATCGCCAAATAATGTAGAATTCCGCTCAATGAAATTTGGCGAAAAATTATCAAATTGTGTAGAATTCCGTTGACTATTTTAGCATTCGCTTAGCTTGGCGACTTGGCTTGTAATTGGTTCACAAATGGCGACATTTGCCTCCGGCTAATGAACAGGTACTCATTTCGAAAACAAAAAGCATTTCTAGCAAGATATTAGAAATGAAGAGAATTAAATTTAATCCTAGTGTTGAATAGCGTACCGAACAGGAAATTAATGCTATTTTTTTAATTTATAGAAAACAGATCTAAAGATAATTCTTTTCAGAAAATAACTATGCACCGATTGAAGGTCGCGATACGAATCTGCGGCGCTAGGGCCAGTAGCTGAGTAACATGCCCACTATACAAAAGTCGACTCCGGTAACGTAGATGTTATCTGGCTTATGAAGCTTGCACCACAGTACTCCCCCACCAGAGAGTCGGCGGAGGGACGAACAACTTTTATAGCGCCAAGCGTTATGGCGCCAAGCGTTGCCGCTCGCTTGCGTCAAATGAGTCTAATGACTTTGCTTTGCTTGCGTCAAGTGTGTCAGACGACTTTGCTTTGCCTGCTTGCTTGCGTCAAGTGAGTCTGGCGACTTTGCTTGCAAGTGAGTCTGGCGAATATAGCTTGTCGGGTAGATGCCACCACGAATGTGGTGGAAGGTTGCATTGTCAAGGCCAACAATGTACCGATTGAAGGTCTGGATACGAACATGCGATGCTAGGGCCAGTAACCGGGTAACATGACCATAATACAAAAGACGACTTCAGTATCGCAGATGTTATCTGGCTTATGAAGCTAGTGCTACAACTACTGAACGCACTGCTTAATGCAGAATTTTTTTCAAGCTACTAACAATTCTTTTACATTTTGAAATGATAGTACGCCCGAACCTTAGATTTCTCTGAATGGCAATATTCCAATGATGAGTTTGCCAAATTGAAATCTATTTAAATATGCGCCTTCATATCAACAAGGATACCAACATTACGAAACTGCCAATATAGCACGTTTACAATTCAACAAGATCAATAATGAAAAAAAAACATTCTTATTAATTGACGGTGAAAGGGCTCAAATTCGCCAAATGTAGCACCAAATCTTATGAGTGTGCTTCTACCTGACGAGGTGAAAACAAGCATATGTCTATGCTGTTTGTATAAAATTTACAGGAAGCAAATCATATTTATTTGTAGTTTATTTGGCGCTTTTCTGGTAGACGGGTGGCAGTGAAAACCAACCAAATTATGCATAATTTTGCATAATTTTTTAAAGCTATTATAAAAAGATATATTGCCAAATGATATAAAATTCCGCCACATTTCTTACAGCGATTTTAAAGTGAATAATCGTCAAATAATGTAGAATACTTCCAAATTTCTTAGGTGATTCTTCGTTGGCACCCAACTAACGGAAAAGTACCATTTGTTTCCACCAATGAAATTATTGACAAACTTGCACCATTAATTGTTAAGTGCTAAATTATTTCAAACAAATAAGCAGCTAATTGAAAAAAAAATTCAGTTTCATTTTTTTTAACTTGTCGGTTGTAACGAAAAGAACTAAGAAAAAATGGCATTTACGTATTAGACCGTCTTCGTCAACGACCGCCAACAGTTTAGTAACTCATTGGTGACGGTGAAAAATTTGGCGATAAAGATAAACTGATTACATCATTGCCGGATTGCCATAATCGTCGGTTTATCAACTCATTGGCGACGATTTCAAATTTGGCGATAAAGCTGGTTTAATACTTAAGTACGAAAATAATTTCGCCAATTTGTCAACTTCAATCATCTAACCATATAACATGTATATTTATGCACGTCAGTATATTTTTATAATTTGGTGAAATCTTTTCTTAGCGCTTTTTGGTCGCCATAACAACCTATAAGTTCATTTTTTTTGTTATGCATATTACCTAGAAAGGTGACATGAAAGTCGACTTTAATCTTTTGAACTTCACGCCATCTAGCGAACCGAAATGAATTTGTTAAAACTAAAGTATACCTTACAAATTTTTCGCCAATGGAGGTTAAATCATATAACCCTTAAAAACTCACATAGAAGATCAGAATGAATAAAACAAGTTTGCCATATTTTGCGATTGATCTTTAAAAAAACACCTTCTATTCGACGGTACCGTATATTGGTTAAATCTTAGTATACGGTGCCCCTTTGGCGACATTTTGAAAAATGTCGCCAAATATCTGAACAACTCAACAAGAGCCATAGTTAAGAAAACCAGCCAACGAGCGTCCGTGGCAGAAATGACGTCAAGGCTTCTCGGTATAAAAACTCCAAATTAAGGGGTGGTACCGCATATTAGGATTATACCCCGCATACTTTAGTCAAATTGTACAGTATCACAGAATTTCTCCCATGCCCCATCGCAAAACAAAATGCAAAAATAAAAAATGAAGAAGATTGCTTTCTGAAAAAAAAAACTATTTACGTGTCTGTAATTTCCGAATCTTCTTCCTCTGACATATTTTATCAAAAAATATTAAACAATTTATGGCGGGCAAATCTATGAAGCACCGTGCTATATTTATTTTACAGCCTGTATCATTTGCTATCCAAATATAAACAAATACCCCCCCCCCTTTAGATACACGATTTGAATGGTCCAACTCGCGTTTCTAAATTACACTGATATTTTTCTTCCTCCTTTAACATTTGTAGAAGGATCAATAAGAAATTAGCTTTTACCAGCGTTGCTCCAAATATTAGTTTTTTTCCCCTGAACGATATCCTTTTTTACTCTTGTGCAGAGACTCAAACGCTGCGCACAAGAACCAATAAGAGATTACATCAGAGTCTCCCACGCATTTACTGCAGTAATCATTAAGGTCAAAACCATTCATTATATTACGATTCCACAGAAATTATGAATTTCTTTTTTTTTCTGAAACAAATCTTTGTATTAACTGCATAGGATGTGTGATTCTAGGAATTTATATAAATGCTCAAACTAATGGAATCTTTGAAATAAATAGAAAGCGAAATGGATTTGATGCAGAATCATTCCGAACTAATTAGGAAGTGAAGTGCTCTTTTCTCAGCTGATATATTATTTCGATACTTTGATTTAAAAATATTTATATTTTGTTTGTAACTTATACGAAGTAATCATATTATACATGAAAAAAATAAATTAAATAAATATTTAAATCACAATTCATTAAAATTTTAGTTTTGTACTTCCTTAAGTTTGATTCAACACAATGTATTTAATTTTAAATAAATACGTCATTTCTGCGGGAGACAATGTATAAAAATGTTAGATAAAAATTTAATATAATTCAAATTAATTTAATATAATTCAAATTTTTATCTTAATTTTGCCAAAGTAACTTCCTTTAAAAAATATTCTCTTATTTTCTGATCCGTTCCACTTCTTCTAGTGAATTAATTCAATAGAAGCTTTCTAAAATTTATGAATAAGCTAAAAGTCGACTATTCCTACACTCCGAGGGGACAAAATTGTCCAGCCAAACACATTCTTTTAGAATATCCCTATGATTCCCTTACACGAGATGTACATGTGATTGACAAGTGTCAAAAATCCCTATTAAAATCTTAACATTATATTTTCACAAGGATAAAAGTGTCATAAACTTTTCCTCATTCAGTTTTGTGTTGTGCTCATCGTTTCTATTTGTACATAATGCGTGCTTCCCGTAATGGAATAAAACGAACTTACAAATTCAGCGTGTCATCTATTTCTTCAAAACTGCCTTCTGTTTTCCACAAATAATAATGTTAAATATATATTTGTTTATCCTCTATTTTTACTGGCTCAAAAAAGTACACAAACCTCGATTAGATAAGGAAACTACATATTGACTACAATAAATCTCTGTCTAGACTACATATCACTTATTCTCAGCAAGAGAGCTCTCACCGGCCTTCGAAAATCCCATGCTTAAATAAGATTTGTGCATTTCGGGTAAAGTATTTCTTTAATAGAGAAAGCTAGAGCTGCCCTTATAAACTAAGATGCCCCGATTCCTTTTCCCTGGAGTGTGGAGTTAGGGAATTGCAACCTGATGCCGATGTTCTTCTGATTTCTTACTCCCTCTTTTACTGCAAAAGAGGGAGAAAATGATCTGTTACTTCAGAGAATCTCAAACTTTTAACTTTCTTGATCCTTCCATCGGACGAAAAAGGTTTTCTAATCCGCATTTCATAATGAAAAGCTACGTGGATTTAATTTTCTCGGAATTCTAGACTGACGTATTCCTTTCATTTCAAAGAAATAATTGGAATGCAGATTTTGTGGCCATTGACAATGGCAATTTAAAATTAAACAGTTAACGTGGTAAATTGAGACTTAAATTGAATTGAAATACAAGAATTGGGATCGTGAAAATAGAGATTTGTAATTTAAAGACTCAGTAGCAAGCTACGATTTAAATAGAATTGGAATATAGGCTCAGGTGCTTGGAAAGGAGGATTTACAATTAAATGATATTGCAGTAAGTTAATATGTAAACTAAATTTAAATATGGATTTGAGGGTCTTGGCTACAACGACTTTCAATTAAATAATACCGTGAGCATTCCAAAATCTCTCCTCTTTTTGTTGTTTTGTACAACCTACCTCTCTGCCACCACTGAACTTAGCAGTATTGACAGAATTTGTTATGGCCGAATGCAGTCTTTAGCAATGTTCATCCTTAAAATGACCGAATTTGTCAAACTGATATTCTCTTCGAGGTAATTGTCAAAGTTGTCATTTACGGACCTCCTCCTCCTCAACTAACTTTCAAACTGTTGGCAAAAAACTGACAATTTTAGACATCATATCCTTCAGAGTCTTACGATTACCTAGTACCATCAGTACTGAACTCAAGTCATTATTTTCAACTTGCAGATATTTTCTATTCCAGGAAGTTTATATATTATTCTTACTTGCCATGGTTAATTAAATATCTTGTTTACACTTCTTATATGAAAGTGCAATATTTTATTGATACCTCTTGAAGTAAATTTTATTGACGGAACAAAAAATATTTTAATTAAGAAAAGTTGTGATTTTAGCATTTGGCAATCTATTCAATCACAAGCCAATCTTCAAGGTAATTAAAGTTTTCAATAGATGATCTCTGTACATTTAGTGAGAAAATCTTTAAGAGTAAATAGTCTTCTTCTTCTGTAGAGCTGACCCACCCCGCCACCACTGAACGTAGCAGTATCGACAGGATTTGTTGTGACCGACTTTGGACTGTGGCAATGTCCATCTTTAAATTGACCGAATCTGTCAAACTAATATTCTCTTCAACATAATTGACTCCAAAGTGGTCATAAACTGACTACTTCCTCCTATATATAAACTTTCAAACAGTTAGCACAAAACTCACAATTTTTGACATCATGTCCTTCCGAGTCCTAATATTACCTGGTACCATCGGTACTGAACTCAAGTCATTATTTTCAACTTGCAGATGTTTTCTATGATCGGGCATCTCTGTGCATTCCTTTGAATAGAGGTAAGCAGTACCGATTCCTCCACAAATGCATTTATTTTCCCGCATTCTTCCAAATCTTTGGAAATATGCAGGGAGTCTCCCATGTCCTGATATAATTTGGATTACCAGTGGAGGGTATCTTCTTATTTGTATTTCCGGATTAGTTATAAATTTGTAAGTTACTCTTCCTTTTTGGGACATATACCATCCAAAACATCTGTACATGGAACCCGAAAATTCCATGTATGAAGATCTAATAAAACTATCTTGGTTTTGGTGAGGCTAAGGCTACACTTACCGATATGACATATCATTATCCATCTCTTGTACTTTAAAAACCCAAAACATGTCCAGCTGTTATACCGGAAATACCAGCCACCCCAGCAAGAGCTATCAGGGCTTTCTTCTCTATCAACATTGCTTTGCAACTTTTTGCAAGTTAAAATGCTCATGCATTGTAAGTTTTCCTTTCTCTGAGAATAGATAAATTATAGTGATCGTCAAAAAATTCAAACTGAATGTAGAACTTTCATTATTTTAGTAATTACGTTCATACAATCGAACTTTGCAAAAATAAGTATAGAGAATAGTCAAAGGTGTACAGCGATAATGTAGTATAGAGAAAATATGGTAGTACTCCAAAAAAAAATAAACTTGAGAATTTAATGAATTTCCACTTTTTAGACCTCACCGAGTTTGAAAATTTGTTTTTGAAAAATGTCTGCCTGTGTCAAAGTTAATTTAAAAACTCTTTCAGAGTGTCAGTTGTAATTTGATAAAGGGATTTAATGCCAATTTTTCAGATTACTTTCAAATTTCAAGTAAAATATTTTTGGGTGTAGTCTGTCTGTCCAGCTGCTCGAACACATTCAACACGATTGGCCGTCTGTCTGTCTGTACTTTCAGAAAAATGTAAACCCGATAAATCAAAGATGAAAGGGCTTAAATATATCGCATTTGGTATGAATTTTTGTGACTACAATTGTAGTTCTGTATTTTCTTGATTATAGGTAAGACAATCTATACTGTTATAAAGTTAAAATTTACTCAATAGAGCTTGGATGATTATCATACAGGTTATTAGGCCTGCTTTTATCACATATTCCCTTCTATTTTTAAGCCATGAGGACTAATAAAGAGAATAAATTATTCATTTATTCTTCCTCGTGACTTAAAAACAGAGAAAGAATAAATAGAATACCGTAATTTATTCTCCCTCATAGCTTAAAAATAGAAAAGAATAAATGGAATACCGTCATTTATTCTTCCTCATAACCAAAATAGAGAAAAAAATAAATGGAATATCGCCATTTATTCCTCCTCGTGGCTTAAAAATGGAGAAAGAATAAATGGAATATCGTCATTTATTCTTCCTCATGGCTTAGAAATGGAGAAAGAATAAATGGAATATCGTTATTTATTCTTCCTCATGGCTTAAAAATGGAGAAAGAATAAATGGAATATCGTCCTTTATTCTTTCTCATGGCTTAAAAATAAATAATAAATTGAATATCACTTAGAGCTTTTTGGTTCTTGATATTTCAATAAATCCGGCATATATTTTGAAGTGAGGATTTTTTTTTTGTCTATAAGAAATTAAACCTTCAACAACAGTCCACTCAAAGAACGAGTACGATTCCATGATTTGTGTGTTATATTAATTCTAAACTTAACACTCGCATAACAATAAATAGAAGACAAACCTGTTTTTAAAAACCGTTGAAGCATTTATCCCAGATTGATCAAAATAAATAATGACTTATTTGCCTAAAGCACATACAAAACAAATCAACTTCATTAATAAAACAATGAAATAACTTCCAATCCGTAAGCAGCCCATTAGCTGTAGGAACAGGGTCCCACCTTTACTTCTGTTCTTTAACTGCCAGTAAAGAGCCTTAATGATCCTTGGAGGCAAACAACAGAGACCGACTCGCGATAGAGAATATCTTTAAAGAAGTCTTATGCAGAAAGTTCTTGCCGTAGTTGATAGCACTTATACACGGCACGTTGGGGAAATCATCATCATCATCAGTGGGTTAGAAGTCATATGGATGGTAAAGATTTAAAAGAAAAAAGTGAACGTCTGAATAGTGCTTCGTATTGAGTTATAAGATAGTGAAGAATTACTTGAAATCTTCTTTGAGAAATTATTGAAGGATTTTTACTTTCTCAAATACAAATAATAATTAAATTAATGCTTACTCACGAGATAGCAGATGCTTTTAGCATATTTTATCTTACTAAAATATTAAACGTCATTTAGAAATATGACTTAACTGTTTAAGAAAACAATAACTTTGTTTTTTTATTTAATATACTGCGTTAATAAAACTAGCTAAAAAGAATAAAATACGGGGTGTCCAAAAAATTCCCGTACTGATGATTTGTGAATTTATTTTACAAAAACAATAGGTTTAAAAAGAATTATTTTTATGCCAATGATAATGCCTAAGGAAAAAAATACTGAACTTACATTTGTAATAAATGTTCAAAATGTCCACCTTTTTCTTGGAGACAATGCTGAACTCGTTTGCGCATGTTTTTCGAAACGCGTTTTAACATGCTAGGAGTGATTTCTTGTATTCTTTGGGTAATTGCGATGTTCAAATCATCTATTGTTTGAGGATCACCTTCATAAATTTTGTCCTTTAAATATCCCCACAGAAAAAAGTCCGGGATGGTCAGATCAGGGGATCGAAGTGGTCAAAGATTTTTTGAGATAAGTTGATTGCCGAAAAAAGCTTCAAGCATGTCTATAGTTTCATTACTCGTATGGCAAAATTTAATATAGAAAAAAAATCATGGAAAATGATTTTTAAATTACTGGAGTACGGGAACCTTTTGGACACCCGGTAGTTTCTTCTATCCCCGTAGAGATTTAAAAGTCCATGCAGATTGGCCTATAAAATTTGGGGGGGGGGGGCATGGTGGTAACGGGTTGTTTTTGAAACTGGATTTACAATCAGGTTCGATACCTGATTCTACCACTGAACCATCATGTAAGTGGGCCAGGCGCACTTTAAATCTGTCAGCGGCAACCGTCCTCCTGCTGTGTGGTACAGAAGGTAAAAAAGAAAGTGCCAGCTCAGGTGTCATCCTCGTCCTCTGATATTGGTACAATAATACAAACTCCTTCCCAAAATAGTCCCAGTGTTGCTTTAAAACGGGACGTTAATACAAATGCACTAAAAACTTATGATTATGAATTTGTAAAATTCCATACCACATTTCTAAAATGAATGAAAAGTATATTATAATTTATTCTAAATCCATATAGATGTATAAACCTATACAGATTATTGAGAAAATTTGTGATTAAAATTCAAAAGGATATATATGAGGTTAGGGAACATTTGAAATCCATTTTTAATATATTAAGTGGTCAATGTATATTAGGGATTTATTTTAAAATAAATTAATCGATCTTTTCTGCATTTTTAGTATTATATGTGGGAAAATTTGCAATAGATATTAAATTTTCTCGACGGAGTAATGATTAGGTATGGCATCCTAAGTTGGCAATGAAAGCGAATCGCGAAATTTAATCAATTAACAAGTTGACAGACAGGCAAGAAAATAAATTACTATTGAACTATTATTCAATTATGGATTATGTTTACTTTTCCTAATTTCAAGATCACCAGAAAGTCAATTTAAAATCGATTACAAAATTTTCACTGACTGAGCATAGACTGACAGAGAAGAAAGTAAATTAAAAGAGACTTGTTGAAAAAAGATACAAGCCTCAAGATAGGTAAAATTTGTTATATTTTACTATATAATTTGTCAAATTTTAGTTAAATCATTATTAGATTATATATTATTTTAAAAAAATACATACAATTTTTTTAAACGCTAAGAAATTACCCTGGAAAGTATTATTATTTATACCTGTAAATCCAAGATGTTATCCACATTTAATAATAATTTATTGTTACTAGTGGACGAACACCACGAAAGCGTCCGGAAGGGGAGAAAGATTGGCGATAGTTGACGAAGAGCTTGGCTCCACCTGGGTTGGTTTGGCGAAAGGAATAGTCTAGTAGCCATTGAATCACTCGCGGTGTCTTCCGAAGCTTCGCGTGCTCTCTCGCTCGGCTATATAATTGACGGGTTACGGTAATTTGGCAGGAGTAGCGTTCATTGTATAAACTGATTACTTTTCTGGCTTGTTATTAGTGAGCTGTGTTTACGTTTGCTGTTAACGTTGTATTATTGAGCTCGATGTGATTTACTGTTTGCTGTGCTATACGATAGCTGTTTTGCAGTCTGTGTTTATTGTGCGTAAGGCTTGCATTTACGCTGTAAGTGACTGTTGACTGCTGGATTGTTTTTATCTGAAGTTTTCCATTCTCAAGTCAACCTGTAAATATCTGTAATAGCTGTAAATAAAATTGTTTGTGCTGTCCTCAAATAAAGTCCATTCAATCTGAACCCGCTACGCTAAAAACGTAACAATATGTTACCTCTAAAGTGCATATTCATAAATTTTATAGTAACCTTTCTTACTGCAAAAAATAAATTATCTTGGTATGTGAAAGAACAAACTTTGCTACTATGACATTTATCTTCCCTTTTTTTACCTTTTTTGATTAAAATATAAATATAAGGTTTATTTGTTTTTAATTGTATTTTAATTTATTAATAAAATCATTGAAATTTTGTTGATTTTTTATTGTAACTCAAGGATCAAGCAATGAGACATTAAAAATAACTTTAATTTTTAAAATATTGCTGCTGTTAATATTGATTACGCTGATTAGTATAACGATAGAATGACAGAATATTAATGTTTTTGTTACTAATGGACCTTGCCATGGACAAATGTGCAGACGGCCGTCAGCGATTTTACGCCAAATGAGCGACTTTTGTTTTTGAAGTAGCTCCAACTAAGGTCAAAGAGTACGACTTAGCTACACACCAATCACATTCACCTTTTTACGGGGGGAACATTCACACCCCTCTCAGATAACACCCAAAAAACGACCATGCCCGAACCAGGACTCGAATTCGGGACGCCCAGATCACGAGGAAGACGTGCTACCTCTGTGCCAGAACGCCATCGAAAAAATAAATGAAATTCATAACAAAACAAGCAAAATAGATATCATTATGATCCTCTTGTCTTCTTAAAACCAAAGCCAATATTTAATATAAATTTTTAAATTTTAATATAAACATTTATTTGAGCTAGTCAAAAGTCGCCAGAAGCCAAGTGTGAATTACATAATTTTATTATATTTCTGCATTTTACCTCCAACATAACTCGGTCGATATTATTATATAGAAATTAAGATAGTATAGAAAATAAAAG
The DNA here is from genome assembly GCA_026289955.1 of Argiope argentata. NCBI lineage: Eukaryota > Metazoa > Arthropoda > Arachnida > Araneae > Araneidae > Argiope > Argiope argentata. The sequence goes on from JAOUZG010037308.1 coordinate 2,434,066, forward strand.
GATATATGTTTAAAAGAATAGGACCATGGTCACCTAGTTTTATGAACGCGGCCTTGAAACCAGAGGGTTTCAGGTTTGAGGCCGATTCCTCCAAAAACCCGTCGTGTAAGTGGGTCTGCGACACGTTAATTCGGTCGGGACCAAATGTTACGGTACTTACGTATTAAGCCGTCGATCATTTTCGCCAAATCAAAAAATGTACGCCAATAGATCGCCTACATGCCAAAATTGGTTTGCCACATATTCAAAAGAATTTTAGCCACCAAAATGAAATCCGGGGTGGTTGGTGCGTTGTTGGTCTAATACGTAAGTATCAAAATCATTTCGTTGGTGTGGAGGGGAAACTTGAAAATGAGATGTCAGCTCAGGTGTCGTTCTCGTCACCTAAATGTGGTTCAAAATCGCGAGATCAGTCCCAGAATAGCTCTAGTGTTGCTTTAAACAGGGACGTTAATATAACTGAAACTAAAACTGAAAGAATAGAAAATTATTCTGTTTAAAATTCATCCAAACGCATAATATTACGTAATATAATCATATCGTATTCCTCTGTTTTAACTCCAATTATTACAATGGATTCATTGTTAAAAGGGGATCTGTATTTTTAACACATTGTTAAAAATCACCATCAAATCGAAATTCCCCTCAAAGCTAGTTGTGGATCGATCTCATTAATTATTCAAAAACCTCTCGTTAAGAAAATGCGCAAAGTTTTAATACGTGTTGAAAATATTATGAATCTGCGAATGACTTTTATTCGGCTGCTAATTATTCCTTTCAAGAAACACCGCCGTCAGAAATAATATTAATATGTAAGGGGAAATTCAATTATTCGTACTCGTTTCAAGATCTTATCTGAAGTAGGCTTAGGATAGTAAGCATTCTTATCTATTTTTAGAATATTTATTATACAAGACACTTGAAATAATGAGCTAAATAGGATAATTTAGGAGTATCATAGAAATAATATAGAAAAGATAAAACAATAAAAAAATATCTGCAATGGAATTTCTTGTACACTTGTATATAATCTGCTAGATTGATCTTCCCTTGGCATTTCGTATATGATATCATACGTTTATTTTTTACTTTGGTAAAAGGGATGTTTGGTGTGCCCTTTACCGCGTCAAGGATGCCAAGTCGCCAATAAAGATGGCGGACAAAGTAAGCAAACACTTTTGTGGAATAGTTACGGTTCCCCCTTTTACCAATATAATCATAATTTTTTTTACCGATAAGTATTGTTTTTTTTTTCAGACCGGCTGAGTCGGTCTGTTGGGCACAAAGCATGCGATGCTTCTGGTATCTGTTGAAGGCACTGAGCAGAATTTATTCTTTTTTTAACTTTTTTTTAAAAAACAACAACCCTACGGTGTCGCTAATCGTGGGAGAGGGAACCTAGTAGCTTCACTAGCACATTGAACATAAAGACTGTGTGGATAACAGAAGCAGATCATAATAAAAAAAAAGAAGAAGAAGAATAGAGAAAGAAGCAATAAAACCAATCTCCATTCACATTCAAAATTTCAAACAAGCCTTATTTCCTAAATTCATCAGCTCGTAATATATATATATATATATATATATATTCCACTCATCCTTCAGCCAATCTTCTGATTCGAAATACTGTCTTCCAGTCCACTATTCTTGCACAATTACCGGCATAACAAATTATCAAGGAAACAATCCGTTAAAGCAAAAAAAAAGAAGAAAGAAAGAAAGAAAAGAAAAGAAAAGAAAAGAATTATCAAAACTGCGAAGTTTCATTGCATCTGACTTTTAAAGTAAGAATGCAGATGATTTCGTAAAAAACGAATTCAGACGATTTTTTAAAGCGCATATTGATAATCAAAAATTTCAGAAGAATAAAGTTCGTTAATTCGTGGTCGCATTAAAAATAAAATTGCAGTGTCTTAATAGTTGTGAAAAAGCTTTTAATTATAATAAAGAACAAAATTAAAATCTGTTATCGATATTTTTTATTACTTTTAATGTAATATTTTCTTATAACAGTCGTAGTTCATGTTCAATTCAACTATTGTTAAAATTAGTAAACAAAACGGCATTAGGGTTGCTAGAAGAGGGCTTCGTTGGGTTACCATACTGGCAACAAACTTCGGGGGGGGGGCACACTAATCTTCACTTTAACCTTCACTTTTTGTATTCGTATATAGAGAAAGGTTAATAAGGAATAAGACCGACGATGCCAACTGTTGCCAATGATTTAGTTACTCATTGGCGGCGGATTCAAATTTTGATAAACCGTCGACACCAACGAAACCAACAAAACGTCGGACGAAGGTTAAGGTTTGAACACTCTTTTAAATAATGGCTGGGTTTTTTGTAATAATTGGCGGTTTAGAAACTCATTGGTGACGCTTTGAAATTTGGCGATAAAGATCGGCGGTCTAATACGTAAGTAAAAGAAAAATTATGGTGATTGTCGAAAAATTCGAATGATACATTTTAACGAATCTACACATTTTAGACCTCACTTAGTTCAGAAAACACATTTTTTGAAAATTATTAACTGTAACAATCATAAATCAAAGACGCTTTTATCCAGATGAATGAAATTTGGTATATTGATATATACATCAATACATACGGATTTCTATCAAAATTTATGCCAAATCTGTTCACAGGAGATAGTCTTCCTGTTTGCTGTTCGAATATAAGTTAGAAACGAAAAGAGCTAGATAGATAAAATATGGTACACATATTTGACATTCATAGTGCAAACACGTATGAAAATTTGAGCTACGTCCAAAGATGTATTAAATGTCTATTGGTCTGTGCTTTCAGAAATATGCAAACACGATAGTTCGAAAATGCGATTCGTTTATTTGGCAATTTTGCATTAAGAATGCCAATATCAACTACACAGAAGATGCTAAGATGGTTAGTATATGTTTGTATTTTTACAGCATTTTATCACTGGAGCTATAAAAACAACAAGATCTCAATTATATGTATTTTACGTAAAGATGAAGCATTATTATATAACAATTTGATTAACAATTTAATTGGTTTACTTAAGCATGAGCAGATAGACCTTGACATTCAACCAGATGTTAGAAGTTGTGTGTTGTCAGATTTCATCTAATTTTAATACATATTTACAATTCCAATTATTTAATAAAATAAAAAATTCTTTCAGCCTTTTCTTGTATACTTGCTTTCCTATATATGAATTATATATAGAGTAAGTAGTATATTTCCAATAAATTCTATCCTCATTAAAAGTAATCTTTATATATTTCATTAGAATTCCTAAGCATTAACAATTTGAATTGTTAGTATTTCAAACATATAGGCGAAGAGATATTTAATGATATTTGTTATCACTAACATTTCTCGATACAATCAAGTATAGTTAAACGCGTAATTTTCTCGAGAGCAATTTATTGAATCTGAAAACTGACAGGTAACTAAACCTGAACAAGATTAGTTAGCAAAACGAGAAATTGTCACAAGATCGATTAGATTAATGGTTAAGGAGATAATTGATGAATATTTGGTAAGCGTATGATAAAAGGATAAAAGGATATTTTGGATGTAGGAAAGTATAACAATGTAATTATTTCTAAGGCTGGAAAAATTAATTACATTTTTATGGATATATGTTTAATTATGCGTATTTTTAATGATCTCAATCTCAAATTTTTATATTATATAATTATTATATACACGAATTTTTAATATCCTTATTAGGAATAAAACTTGTTACTATCTCATAAAAGTTAAATAATAATGATTTTTCAGTGTTAAATATTATTTGACTTTCATTTCATTGGGGGGAAAATATTGTATAGCTTTTAACTAGCTGAAATTTCAGAAAAAAGATTTCGAAAGCATATTCCCACTTTCAAATTGGTACTTTTTGGTTAACCGGGGGGGGGGGGAGAGGCAGCAAAAAATCGCCATAGAAATTTGACGGAATTCTATATTATTTGGTGAATTTTCTCTTTAAAATCACTGTAAGAAATTTGGGGGAATTCTACATTACATAGTGATTTTTCTCTTTAAAATCACTATAAGAAATTTGGAGGAATTTTATATTATTTGGCAATGTTTCGTTTTAAAATCACTGTCATAAATTTGGCGAAATTCTACATTACTTGGCAATATTTCGCTTTAAAATCATTGTAAGGAATTTGGAGGAGTTCTACATTATTTGGCGATTTTTCGCTGGCACCCGACTAACGGAAAAGTACCTCCAAATTATATCTGCAGGTTAAATAGTTTTAAGCATATCAATGTGTCTAATAGAGATAAAATTTGTGTAATATTGACAAACAGAGAAAGTCGAAAGTAAAGCAAATTTTAAAATTTACCAATTAGTATAAAATAAATCTCTATACATACCATCAGGAAAAATCCTTAAGATATAAATTTACTATGAATATATAAAAAATTTGTGTATTTTACGTTAGTCGGGCGCCAGTGAAAAATTGCAAAACAATTTGGTCGAATTTCACATTATTTGGCGATTTTTCACTGCCGCACGGTTAATGGAAAAATACAAAATTCTGATTTAATGAGTAATATTTCGATTAACCAGTCACATTTGTATACTTCATTCTAGTTTACAGAATTTACAAACGTGTCGCCAGCTTACAAGTAAGCTTCTAAATTTATTTTATTTTCAACAACCGAAGAGTTTATTTCAAATTTTTCGAATTGAAATAAACTCTTCGGTTGTTGAAAATTGCAGATTTTTTCATCAAACATTCAAAATTTAAATAATGCATTTTGCCCTCAGAACTTTTGTACTTTAACTTTTGTTGTTAAGTGAAAAGATTAAACTCATTGTAACAGTTAGAAGTATAAATTGTGTTTAAAAGTGTGTACATCTTGATAATTTTTTTATTGTGGAAAGTAATAGAATTGAATGTAATATTGGTGTTTTAAATTTAAAAAAGAAATTAAAAATACATCTATAAAATATATAACCTATCTTGTAAGTAAATTAAACATTTTCCCATGTGCCATTTAACACGGCATTAAAATACCAAAAAAATTAATCAAAATAATTTTTTGATATGTTTAAATAATCGGTACTTGCGTATTAAACCTGTCATCGTCAATGTTCGCCAACGGTTTAGGAACTCATTGGTGACGGATTTAAATTTGGCGATAAAGATCAACGGACTACACCATTGCCGGAATGTCATAATTGGCGGTTTAGCAACTCATTGGCGACGACCACAGATTTGGCGATAAAGTTTGACGGTCTAATACGTATAATAATCTATGAAAGATTTTTCTCAAGCTCGAAAGGAGTAAAATTCTCATTTTTATTTCAAGATAAAGGGTAAAAATATATCTAGAAAAAAAGTTTTATAATATTTCACGATATCATAAAATGAAATTTCTGGTTTCTTAACTATAAACCTGATACAGAAATATATTTGGGAATTTTATACCAAACTAAATTTAATTCGCTGATTTGTGTAAAAAAATTACATAATTAAAAACAAAAAATTTTTTAAGAAATAAAAAATTACCAAGACAGAAATACAGCTTTAAACTCCAAAAATAAATAAATATAAAATAAAATTTTAAGAGAAAGCATAAAATAAAGCGTAAGCTTTCTATATGGAAAATATTAATCTAAAGTAAATTATGTATTTCAAATAGTTGATAATTATACATTTATTTAATAGAAATGAAAGTATTTTAAATTATTATACATAACTTTGTATGTACACATTTATTATAGGTATAATCCTTGTATACGGTACATCTTGATTTGGCGACTTTCTAACGAGAAGCTCTGACGTCATTTCTGCCACGGACGCTAGTTGGCTGGTTGCCTAAACTATAGTTCCTGTTTGGTTGGCGACATTCGTAAATGCGTCCTTTTTGCCTTGGCGACATTTTTCGAAAGGGTGCCAAAGGGGTACCGTATACTAGGATTTAACCTTGTTATAATTTAAAAAATTATATATAAAAAAATTTGCTATGATTTATGTAACAGAAAAATCGTGGTATTTTCGTATTAGACTGTCGATATTTATCACCAAATTTGAAGGCGTCGCCAGTGAGTTGCTAAACCACCAATAAGGGCAAAAAAACGCCATTATTTAAAAAATTGTTCAAACCTTAACTGTTGTCCGCAATTTTGTTGGTTTCGTTGGCATTGACGGTTTATCGCCAAATTTGAATCCGTCGCCAATGAGTTACTAAACCATAAGCATCGTCGGTCTAATACGTAAGTACCAAAATCATTTATAGTTTCCATTAGTTACTTTATTCCAACCATGTGTAATAAATGACTTCTTAACGCAAACACAAACGAAATTCGAATTCTCAGTTTTCTCAAACTTCAAATCGTAAGAACAACACTTTTCCAAATTCAACTCTCTGTGTAGTTGTTGTTTCACTACACAGAGAGTTCAGTTGTTATAAAGTATAATAACTCAATTGTAATGTGAATATCTGATGTATAAGCAATAGCTGTTTAACGTGTGGCGCTAGTCTTATAAGCCAGATAACATCTACGATACCGAAGTCGACTTTTGCCGTAGGGGTCATGTTACTCGGCTACCGGCCCTAGCGTCGCAGGATAGTACAGCGACCTTCATTCACGATATTGGTGACCCGGACACGCGTAACTTTCTGATCAGTCGTGGCGCCATCTACCAGCCAACTAAGTCATCGCTCACTCGACGCACCAAAGCCGTTGCTAACTCGACGTACCAACGAACTCGCATGCTCGCCATACGCATGGAACTTTCAAAATCATTCGTATCTCGTCCGACTCACTGGTGGGGGAGTATTGTGGCTTGGCTCTAGCCTATAAGCCAGATAACATCTACGATACGGAAGTCTACTTTTGGTGTAGTGGTCATGTTGCTCGGCTACCGGTCCTAGCGTCGCAGGTTCGTACCACGACCTTCACTCGCAATAAACGTCACAACTGAAATATCTTTTACACATGAACATTTTAGATAAATTTATTCTTCAGTTATTGGATTTTAAAATATTTATCTATCTGTTATTTTATTTCTGAATCAAATTTATTGTCTAAAATTTATTTTTTTTTATTTTATATTATCATTTTTCTAAAAGCTAAAACGTGCCCTTTTCAAATTTCATAATTTCGAAACATTATATTTAAAACGCGCCAAAATTTATTTTCTCATCAAACTTCAAAATCACTGTACTTTTAGCGCCGTAAATTCCATAATTCTTGCCTTAAAAGGAGCCGACAATTTATGCTACGCAAAACAAACCTTTCCCCAATATTTTATCAAACATGTAGCAAACATGTAGCAGAGGCCGAGCGCTTATGACAAAGTACCAGCAAACTTACCTTTCCACCTTTTTGAAAGCAACTCTCAGTAATTAGATTAGTGTAAAGAATCGGTTTTTCCAAAACACGTTCTCCCCCGAGTTAAAGAACATGACTTTTAATGACGTTTGCGCCCAGAAAATCTGTTTTAATAAAAGAATTCGAATTTCGTTTCTGGAATGTTTCGTAATGTTGCGCAATTAAATTCGAAGTTTAAGAATGTTGCAAAACTCTTCTTCCAAGTTATTATGAAATTAACAAAGTCTTGTTAATTAATTTTGAAACACAAGTATTATTAATGTTTTACTTCTTTAATTAGTTTGTCCTTTCTTTTCTTCCAGATTTTTCCTGCTCATTTTGTTCTAGTATCAGTTTGCTTGCATTTTATGGTTTTATGTCAATGGTTTTATTATTGTCTTAATTTCAAGGTTTTTTAATCATTTTAATTTCATTATTGAGTAATATTAAATATTATTATTATTATTTAATAATATTGCAATTTCATCGACTATAACTATCATAAACATGGCATGATATAATAATATTATTATCATGTCAGAACATGATATTGTTTTGGGAATGAGCTTTTCTGGCGTCAACAAAAATACCCAGGGAAAAAATGTTGCCATCGCATTTACAAAAGATCTGATTTTAAAAACATACGTTAAAGGCTACAGCAAATAAAACCTAGAAAAATGTCATTTTGAGCACGTGATTATATAAAATGAATAGGAAATGAGATGTTTTTTTGAAAAAATAATCAATCCGAGACAAAGTTTTTTTGACCGTTTGCAACACTAAAGTGACTCATTCAGTGAAACAATGAAAAAGAATAAAAATATAATTTAACTTGCACGAGCACGTGGTGCTTGGCCGTTCAAGAAATGATGTTCTGACACGATACATTGAAATATGCATAATAGATTTTATTTTAATCTTTTTTATTATTGTTATGATAATAAAAATTATCCTACTATTATTATAATAAAGCGTTAAAATAAAAAAAAAATCTCATTTTAAATTGTCTTTGTAATCATTCAAGAAGGACAGGAATGAACAGAAAATTTTAGTTTTCAATAGAAATAATATATCATGTGACTGTGATCATTAGAACAGACCGTGCACACAATAAACGTAAAACAAATAAAGTAAAATAGTTGTTGTTGTTACTAATGGTGCTTGTAATGGACAAGCACTCCCACTGATACAGAAGCAGATTTAAGCCGAAAGAAACGTCTCTTGTTTTTTGAAGCAGCGCCAACTAGGGCCAAGACTTAGTTACACACTCACCACATTTGCTTGCACAGCCCCTTTTTACAGGGCGGCACAGTCACACATCTCACAGATAGCACAAGGAGGAACAACCATGCCCGAACCGGGACTCCCAGAACACGAGGAAGACGCGCTGCCCCTGTGCCATAAAACATGCAGTAAAATAGTTTAAATGCCAAACAAAATGGCGTAATCATTAGCATGAAGTTACTTCCAAACGATTTAAATGAAATGAAATACAACCAGGATTTCTAATGAGCCAAATGGTCGCCAAAAGTGAATACTGAAGTACGAGAAAGTGAAGCTTCAACATCACTCTAGTTAGAAAATACATTATCCGGACACTATGATATCTTGATCTCTATTAAGGTGGTTTATATTTACACTCAAGAGAATAAAGAATAAGGTATAAAAACTGTGCGAATTTTGGATCTATGGTAATTTTACATTCAAGAATATTTTCTTGAAAAAACATGAGCATTTAATGATACGCAAGATGTTTAAATGAAAGTTAAAGTAACAAATGAAGTAAAGTAACAAATTAAAAAAAAGTTTTTATTAATTCACTCTCATTTACTTCATTTAAATCGTTTCTTAACAATTTGTAGGCACGTTCCTGTTAAGAAAAGAAAAACTACGTTTTCAAAATGTGACAAACACTAATTTAACATTAAATAGCTTTTCATTTTATATAAAAGAGGAATTTATAACCATTTTTTTCATAAATTATTGAATGACAAGAAATAATTATATTCTAAAATCAGCATATTTAAAATGCAATAATCTGTCTATTAAAAAAAAAGAGTTGTACCTTATTCTTGTTATAAATCAAAATTTATGTCAATTCATTTCAAAATGCAATTACTTTATTAAGAATATCTTGTTTCACAAAGAGGCAATTTAGCACAGTACAGCATATAGGGAAAAAATGCGTATACTCTAAAAAAAAGTTAAGAAAAAAGAATATTTTACAGGCCTTTTGACGGGTATAACGCCCAAAGAAATATTGCTTATATGTTCTTTTTATACTTCCTCCTGAAAAGACATTTTTAACTTCTCTTTTTATGCGAAAAAATTCTTTTCATTCAAGGATTTAAAATGCTCTCTTAAACGTATACTGGTGCTAATTTGCATCACAAACGACGTGTCAAATGTTTCTCTGAAAATTTCAAAAGTTTTTTTTTTTTTTTTGCTGAATTGACTGGAAATAAGTTGCTAACAGTAAAAATAAATTTTTGTTTATTTTGCCTTGGAGGATATTTTATACGATGACTTTTGCATGCGGTTGTTCATCTTTACATATCCTTTTGAATAAAGAGAGCGATGAAGTTGTAGTGTATGAATACAAAAAAACACAGTAAAAATAGAATTTTGAATTGATTCTTTTCATTATTTATGAAGTATTTCGGCATTTTAAATAAAATATTCCATGCAGAAAGTGCTGTTAATTTAATTATGTAAATTGAGAGTATGCACTTAAAATTTTGTTCTATTGGAAATCATTGTATTTTAGGTTTAAAAATATTTCCATTCCTAACTGCTAATCGAATGAAAAAAATCTGTAGTTCATTTAACTCAGCTATTTTTTTCTCGTCTACTCAAGTATATCTAGAAGGAAATCAATTAGATAAAAAAATCACTAAATAATGGAAAGAAATAAGATATTAATAGGAACGTTCGAATATATCAAGAAATTAGGTCATCAGTTCACCAAATAATGGCTTAAAATATAATTTAATAGGAAATATTCGAAAATATCTAGAAATTAATTCATCAGTTCACCAAATGATCTCTTATAATATGATGTTACCAGGCAATATTCGAAAATATCTAGAAATATGTAAATTAATTCATCAGCTCACAAAATAATGTCACCAATGTAAAACAAATTACGTAAAAAATTTACTGCTGATAAAAACATATCGGATATATTTAGAAACGAGCAAATTAAGTCATTATTTCAGAAAATAATGGTATAAACTGAAATGTTAGTTAGAACATACGAATATATCAATAAACCAACAAATTAGGTCTACAATTCTCCAAATAAGAGTACAAAATAAGTTGTTAATAAGAACACACGAATATATCTAGAAACAAGCAAATTAAGCCAATAATTCACTAAATAATGGCGTAAAATAAAATTTCGATAGAAACATTTGTATATACCTAGAAACAAACAAATTAGGTCAATAATTCACCGAATAATGGCATACAAAAAGATATTTAAAAGGAACGTATTAATAACATTTAAAGTTTTCCTAAGTACTTGAGTTTATTATGACAAAAAAATAAAAAGAATATCTATTCCCAAAGAGTTACAACCGTATTACCAAGTGTCATCTACTTTATCATAGTTTGATCTTATTTAATTGATGAATATAAATTTCATTTCGAAATTATTCTAGAACTATTTTGGAACTATTTTCGAAATTATTCTAAACTATTTTGGAAAATGGTAACACCATGGGCTTCTATACGAGTGATAACATTTTATTTAGCATTATAAATTTAGCTGCATTATCCGAATTAATAAGTAATTAAATTCATATAGTTAAAATTATTCAAATTGCATATTTAAAATTAAAATTAAAAGTTAAACTTCATACATGGGATATGTAGGAATTTCATTTTGGAACTCTTACCAAAACACATTTACTTGAAGTCTTCCATTCATTTCCCATGCAACTGTGACTTTCTCTCTTTTTGGCCACTCTGGTGGCCTGAGAAATAACCAAATGATGTCGGCAATAACTCAATCAGTATTTTCAATGTTTCCTTCCAAACCATATCAAGCAAGCAGATAAAATTTGGATTTCTTTGAATTTAATATCAAATTGCATATGTACCAGAATCATCTTTAATGTTCGTAAACCAACAATCCTGATAAAATTCAACCACGATCTTCAGTTCTATTTGGGACGGTATCGAACATCTATATTGGTCTTCATGGATCTTCCCATTCTATAAACCTATCTGCTTGATATTTCCTTTAATGTTTCAGTTTTTATAGAAGCTTCCTTTAAAATAAACACTGTTCTAACAGATTGTCTGTTTTGCAAAACTTTTTACTGTACTCTTTAAAATTAATGGAATAATATTGAATATATATAAAAACACCACATCTCAAATTTTTCAAAAAGTCAAATTTATTTACAATTTTCTTTTAATATTTTGTAACAAGAGTGGTTTTTTCGCTTTAAAATAGGCTTTATATAATTGTCGGTAAATTCATACACGTCGGTAATGGATAAACATCAAAGCTTAACACAAAAAAATCTAAAAAAATTATTTACAGTGTGTACCTGAAATTTAAAACACACATACACACATCAAATTAATTATTCAAAATCGCTGAACTGATTAGTCTGGCAAAACAAAATCAAGTCCGAATCCGAGTCGACAAACATATCATACTGCTCATGCGTGAATTTTTTAAGGTAATGCGGGAATTTTCTACGCCAGTTTGGGTGACGCAATACAAATTACATAGTGGAGAAAAAAACTCAAGTCTTACTCATTTTTCGGTGTGAAAATGAAGATTTTTGGCGAGAAAGTTAGTTTTTTATTAGTAAAAAAATAACCACTCAGTTTACCTGAATAAATAATAGCCTAAGTTCTATTATAGACTATAATTTGTCTCTATGCTAAATTTCATCTAACTTCCTTCGGCTGTTCTGGCGTGTTCGACTAACCTCATCTATCCAGACTTTCACATTTATAATAGTAGTATAGATACCAAAATAATTATATAATTAAATACTAACCGGAAAATTTTTAGAAATAAGAAAATTATCTCATTTCTTGTATATATAAAAAAGATGGTGAAATAAAGTAAATAATTAATTTTAAAAAAATAAAGGAAATGAAATCTTTTTTCAGATTCAAGCAAATAAGAAATTTTTTTGGAAATAACAGTTTTAATTTCATCGAAAACTCCTACATTAAGATTTCAATACAATAGAGTATATGAACTGAAAGCAAACTATACCAATTAGATGATACAAAAGACAAATAAACCCAATATCAAAAACAAATCTTGGATTCATTGTAGTTATCTTAAGAAAATACTATAAAATACTAATATAATATATATAATTAAGTATATTTAGGGAAATATTTACAAATTCATCTCATTTTTATAAACGCAGGATAAATGATGCAATAAAGTATATAATAAATTTAAAAAATAGTGAAAATGGAGCATTGTCCAAATTAAAGCAAGCAATAATAATGTTGGAAATAACCGCTTCAATTTCATTGAATGCTCTTATTTAGAGAAATCAATGCAATAATATATAATAATAAAAGTAATAGTGTATAGAGGAAAAGCAAACTGTACAGATTAGAAGACAAAAGAGAAAAATAACACTAATTTCAAATCCCAAATCTACAACCGAAAAAAATAACATGAGCTAGTTCGAGTTATTTTAAGAAATTATAATAACATATTAATATAATTATATAACTGAATACTAATAGAAACTTTTTACAAAGTAGAAACCAAATAAAAATTTGAAAAAAAATTTGAGAACATAAAATTCCTGGGTAGGCAATAAGAATGATAGTCCATCATATCTTGAAACAGCAAGAATGAAACTAAGAAATCATAATCCTTTTAGAATTATGTAATGACGAAAATACTAAAGTAAAGATTATAGATAAGGTCTTTGAAACACTTGCTCATTAATCTAGACATTTGTAATATTTGAGTCATGAAGACTGCATGGAAAGTCAATAATTGATCTACAAGTATTCTCATTGAGTATGTTAATAGCAACACAATCCAGTTGTAACCACATTTTCTAATTTAAAATTATTATATGTACACATTAATTTATTAATGTAAATTTGGAAATTGAAAATAAAATGGTATAAAGAAAACGCTTACAGAAAAGAAAAGATCTTAAATTTATCTTTTTGAGAAACAATTTTACGGGTATTTTAATTTGATATTGAAAATGAAGAAAATTATTTTATTCTTATAAAGATAGAATTATCTTGGAAAATATTTCTTGAATATAAGCCTTTCTGAATTTGAGCTTTATTTTAATTGATAATCATTTATAGCACTTAAAAGTTTCAATAAAAAGAACTTAATAGAAAGCTTGACTTCGTCCAATGATATGAGTTTTAGAAGATTCATGAACATATTCGCAAAATTTCTGTTTAACCACTGATAGTTAAAAGCATAGTTTCTCTGGGATCAGTGAAATAATAGTTAAAGCTGACAGGGAACTAACCTAGAATAAGATAAATTAGAAGAATGGGATATAGTTGGGATCGTTTAGATTAATGGTTAAGTAGGTAATTGATAAGTTTTGGAATAAAATTATCTTGACTAAAATGGTCTAAAGTGTGTGAATAATTGCATTATTAGTAAAAGAATTCTGAAATTAGAAAAGGATATATTACCTTTAATAAGGTCAATTAAGCACTTTTGTATATAGAAGTAAAGAAAAAAATTATTCACAAACTCTTTCTATCTTCTAATTATGATATTTTATAATGAGTTTTCCGTTAAGTTTAAAATGTAATTTTTATATAAATATAATGAATTTTTGGTTTCGTAACCAAATTTCATTTAGTGCTAATCTTATTTGATTCCTATTTTAAGTACTTAAGGTATAATTAGTGCTTAAAGTAATAATTAAGATTTTATAAAGCACTAATATGATACTTTGATTATATCATTTTGAAATCTCTTTTAATGCAATAATGAAAGTAATGTTAGTATTTTGTAGTTAAAAATATACATTATGAACAGAACTTTCAGAGATATTAAAATCTAAGTGCATGAAAAACCAAAATTTTCAATTCATTTTGTTCTTTTTTGCAAAAATGGGAGGGGGATTGAGAAAATATTTTGATGACACCCCGATCCTGATTACATATCAATAATTTCATTCTTATGTGCATATGAACGGATAATATATATTGTTATATATAATTAAAACATTCATGAATGCTAGTTTAGTTTAACGTGATAGTTGAGTTGTTTAATAGAATGGTTTCGTTGTTACTTCTGGATGGGAGTCGAAGTCCTTCGTATTAGGATCATTCCATACACCACCATCTCATAAATTGTTGAGGTACTAGTAGATTACCATTCTTCAACCAAATTTTGATAGTCTTATAATTCATTTATAGTATTATTTAGTAATATTTTCTTCAGATGTTCTGTTCATTGTACTACTCATCTTTCTCTTTCTATCCAAGCAATGATTGTCCCGGAATTGATATTTTACTTAAATAGTGGAGGGAAAGGTCTAAAATTCTACGTTTTTATAAAATACTGAGATTCAAATTCTCATATATGTAAACACACTAAACAAAAAAAGACACGATTGGTTTTCAAGAGATGCGAAAGTTTAAAAACAGCTTAGAAAATGTCGCGCACAGAGGAAATAATGGTGACGCATATGCACCCTTCTTTTCTTTTCTTTTCTATCCTTTTTTTCTTCACTACTTTTCTTCCTACAAACCCTTTTTTTCCTTTTGTTATTCTTTTTTTTCTTCCCTGCCCAGACTTTATTTTGAACAGGCATAGATTAAATATCCATACAGATTAATAATGAAAACAACTATTTTCTTTCTTTTTTAAACATCCCGTTATCTATGAATGAAAACAAACTGACTTCGATCATTTCTTTCTAAACAAATCATAATTTATTACTTCCTGCTATCTTACTCATTTGGTGTGGGGGAAGGAAATGAAGATTTTTGGCGGGAAAGTAAGAAAAGTGTCGTTTTAACTATTTTTCACGTAGTTTTTTCATTTTGTCTCTCCATAAGAACCATCCTCGTGTCTTAACGAAAATATTAAAATAAAAATTAGCCGAATCGGTCGAGCCGTTCTCTAATTTTGCGCTTAGCAACGCATTTCGAGATACATTTATATTATATATATATATATATATAT
>JAOUZG010037308.1:2449659-2469515 GCA_026289955.1 Argiope argentata
ATATATATATATATATATATATATATATATATATATATATATATACAAAAATTGTTCTTTCAAATTTATAGGATATCTAACTTAAGCTATTAGGAAAGTGAAAAAAATGACGTAATAACTGTAATAACTTTTAATCGATAGAAATGGTCTTCTTAAACGTCCTTGCATGAATACGAATATTGGTGTTATCGTGTCTATCCTCTCAAAATAATTGTTGAAATCTCAAAAATCCATAAAATCCAAGAGTCTCACAATTTTATATACAGAGTTTCGAACATGAGAGCTTTGTACTTTTTATTCTGATTTCCTTTCTCATTTTCTTTTTTATACAAATTTATACTAACCACAACATTATTTTAACGATTATTTTTTTGTAATTCTATCCTTAAACGTATATTAAAGTAAATTTTACATTTTAAATATTATTTTTTTTAAGTTTCCTTTTTTTTTTTGAATTTCATAAATTCATTTTTATATATTCTTTCTTTAAACTTTCCTTCCCTGAAAATAGATCGAAAACTGAAACTGAAAACGGTAAAAAAAGAAGAGAAAAGTAAATGTCAACTTATGCCGGTCATCATAAGATTTGTTTTCTGAATTCCGAAGAACCCTGAATATTCTATTTCAAGTGATAGATCGAGTCGCCTTCTGTTTCGAGAAAAAGTCGAATCTATTCAATACCAGCTGTATATATATTTTCGAAATTCCGATGGATAGCGATTTCCCGGAATTTGAAAGAGTTTTGGAATAAAAGTCTGCACTGGAATCAAGTTTTCTGAAACATTTGATCTGTCAAAAGAGACTGAACACAAGTTTGTTTTTATAATAAAAGTTTGTGATTTCCTCTATTTAGATATGAAAAATTGCAAAAGATAAAAATTTTCCTATAAACTGATGCAACTTAATATTATATATCGTATATTATAGAACGATTTTCAAAATCAGCAACATAAGCATATTTATTTATATCAATATAAAGCTGTGATGTATATTATAAAGATTCATACAAATACTTGTGGTGAATGCTATGTAAGCCAGATAACTTCTTTCAAGATGAAGGGTCCCTTTTGCTTGATTGGTATGTTACTCAGCTACAAACCTTAAGATTCGGAGTTCGGGCCTAGAGCTCTCCACTAATCACCGACAGTGGTGACCCGGACGTGATTTGAAAGTAGCTTTAATTCTTATAGAATACTTTTGTACTGTTTATCCTATTTATAATGAAATTTGTCGGCTTTCTGGCACAGAGGTTGAGCGTCTTCCTCTTGTTCTCGGAGTCCCGGTTCGGGCATGGTTGTTCTTCTGTGTGCTATCTGTGAGATGTGTGAATATGCACCCCTGTAAAAAGAAACTGTGCAAGCAAATGTGGTGAGTGTGTAGCTAAGTCGTACTCTTGGCCCTAGTTGGCGCTACTTCAAAAGCAAGAGACGCTCCTTTCGGCTTAAATCTACTGCTGTATCAGCGGGGGTCTTTTCCATAGCAAGTGCTATTAGTAACAACAACATAATAAAATTTTTAATTTCTAAATTCAATTATGAATCAGAAAAATATTCTACGTTTTATTTCACCAGTTTCTGACATTCTAAAGAGAAAAAAAATACCTTCTATAATGTAGTTCGTTTTTCTTCTTTTTAATTTCATAATATGAAATTTACAATTGAACATTCTATGCTATTATAAAAAAGTGGAACTCCGTCATAATAACATTTTAATTTTTAAAAAAATTAATGGAGAAATGTAATTTTGAGTTAATAAAAAGTTAATCAAAATAATTTATAATTAAAAAAATTTCACAAAGAAGCAAATAAGCAAAATTTAAATTTCAGTAACTGTAAAACAATGCAATTAAAAGAAAGAAATGAAAAAAGTTGAGAATATTATTTTATGAATCATATTATAAAAAATGAAAAGAACAAAATTTTTATTTCTTAACTTATAAATTTTGAGAATTACTAATTTCTTCTAGGAAAAGTTTTGTAATAAGTAAGTGAAGTTTTTTTTCTTCCTTATATTTCGGTTTTTTCCCTTGCATTATATAATCGATACTCTAGAATTTTGCAAAATAATTCTGAGATATTAAATATTTTTATCAGTTATATTTTTGACTAGCTTGCATTTATTTTCTGGCATATTTTTAGAGAAATAGTAAATTTAAATCTATAAATAAATTTAATTCAAACAAATAATAATTAATTTTTCAAAAACATTGTTTATCAAAAATCATACATTTTGCGGGTTTAACCTTAGTTAAATTATTGCTGACTTTCTTGAAAGAATTCCCAATAGATTCAATAATACAAGAATAATAGTTTTTCAAAGACAGGCTGTAATTTAGCACGTAGAAAATTATCTTTTTTTGAAAACGTATCTTATTTCTCCATAATTTATATTTCACAATATCGAAGAAGAATAGTTTATCAGAGACGAAGTTACTATAATATGTAGAAAATTATTCCTTTCAAAAAGATTTCCTTTTACCTTAATTTTAAGTTCTTAATAATGCAAAAAATAAATATTTTTCTCAGAGACAGGGTGCACTTAAATTTTTTAAAAATCTATTTTAATTTAAATTAAATTTTCTGACTTATCAGTAACTGTATCCATCGTTTCAAATTGTCTTTGGTTTTCTGAAAATAATTATCGATGAATTCATTAATATAAGAATTGATTTTCAGAGAAAATGGTTTACTTTAATATATAGAAAAATATGTTTTTTATCATCTCAAAGGAAATTATTTAGTACAAGAAAATAAGAAATACAAAACATTGTTACACAAATATATTTGTGAACAAAATATATTTTGAAATTATTTTTCGCATTTAGAAGGAAATTAGCACGAACATTAGGAATTTTAAATAACCGATATTTCATTCTTTTTTCACTTGAATTGTTAGACTTCAGGATAACTGTATTCCTGTTCATAATATTCTTCGTGATTTTTTTAAAAATCATTATTTATGAACTTTTTTGCCTTTGAAATTTTAAAACGACTTAAAAAAATTATTAAATAGCTATTTTTACCTTTTGATTTAGGCTTAACTGCCATTTGAGAAATTAGAGGACTAACAGATAGTATCGTGTGAAAGTGGCATGCTGTTTTAGTTATACATCATTTAAACAAGTATGAAAAGAAAGAAACGACTATGCTACTGTGGCAAATACTGTAGCGTGTTCAAGGAACGTATTCCAATACCGGTGTCTTTAACCAATAATGAGTAAACGATACTAAAGGATAATGTTTTGTATCAAATCTAATTGGGTACTTACGTATTATACCGTCTTCTCCAACGATCGCCAACCGTTTAGTTTCTGGCAAGGGATTTAACTTTGGCGATAAAGATAAACGGATTACACAATTGCCGGATTTCCATAATTGGCGGTTTAGCAACTCATTGGCGATGACTTCAAATTTTGCCGATAAAGTTGGACGGTATAATACATTGGTACCCCAAATGTTTTAAACAGAACAAAAAATTGCGCACTGATATTAGATATAAAACAGCAAAATTTAACAACCCCTCGAGAGATTAGAGGACTGACAAATAGTTTAATATGAAAATGGAATATGCTACTTGTTTATTGATACATCATTCAAACAAGTCCGACCCAAAACAAAACAACTATTTTACTATTGAAAAACGGGGTCAGTTTAAATGCTTGATAGACATCGGACCACCACTAATATCTATTCTACTGTGGCAACAACAGTAGCGTATTCAAAGAAGCTATTCCAATATTAGTATCATTACCAATAATGAGTAAGCTTAAGTTCCGGATGGTGCTTTATAAAAAACACAATAGATTTTATCACAACAACAGACTTGCATACTGTTATTCAATATAAAATAGGCAATTATTGTGGAAACGCTATAGCTGTATGATATATGCAAATGGTTGATCCGTAGAGAACATCACCCTCTTGGCGGTTTTGAAAAGTGCGCCAACTTCCTGCGCTCTTTCATCTTATCTCCTGAAGGAAGATATCCTGCAACGACAACATCGGGTTGCTATATTTGGCGCCAAATATCCTTGGCGAAAAGGGGGTGATGCTCTCGCCTGTCGCACCATGCAAATACATATCATTACAAATTCATTAATTTATTTATTAAATTTATTTGTGTTTCTAGTAATTGTATGCTGCAAAGTCAAAATTAATAGATAGCTATTATTTTATTTACATTTTTTATATTATTATATTTCATTCTATACGGATATTTTTTAATTTATTATATCCGTATTTTAATATATGTGCAAAACAAAAAAAGTTTGGTAAAAATGTATAATAGATGATACATGATGAAAATGCAAGAAATAACAGCAGTTAATTCTTGTATTTTTATGAATTAACTGCTGTTTCAATTATTTCTAATGCTAAATTTCAATTAATTCTAATATCAAATTAAAACATACTTTTGAAAATATTATAAAAATTCTACTAATAAAATTCAATTAAAATGCAGCAGAGTCGGAGCAAAATTAATACTACATGGATATTAAAAAATCAGATTTTAAATGAAGCTAACATATGCATATGAAGTTACATTTTACCACAATTCATTTTAAATCTTAATTATTCGTTTTAGAATCTTTTTTTTTAATTTGAAAAAAAAATAACTATTACGGTTACATAACAAAAAATGATGTCATAAACCAAGCATTTATTTTCTTCCCAAAATTCTGACACGTAGGAGGAACTTTAAAAGTAATATTTTTCCCCCAACTTTTATTTTAACATATCGCCAGTAAAAAGAAATTTACAGCGCCTATTTTTACTCAGAAAAAATCCCTTTTTTCTTCCATAAAAAAACTTAAAACGTTTCCCTAAACGCCATACCGGCACTAATTTGCATCACAAACGACTTGTCAAATCCTTCTCCGAAAAATCTCGAGAGTTTGCTTTTGATTTTTCACACAGTCGACTGGAAATAAGATGAATAAGAGTAAAAACAAACTGATGTTTATTTTACCGCTTACAACATCTTATACCACGGTTTTTACATTCTTCTGTTCCTGTCTAACGTGTCACTTTGAATACCGTGAATGATGAAGTATTGGATTGCGAACAAAAGAGTAAACATTAAGAACTGAATTTTATGTCCATTCTTTTCCTTGTCCGTGGAACATTCCGCCATTTCTTCGCAGAAAATGTTTTATGCAGCGACGGTTGTGAGTTTAACTGCATGAATGTAGGGAAAGAATAAAAGAATATTTCAAATTCCATTCGTTCATAAAATATTGTAACACTTTGTTTCTTAAATGTTGTCCTTCCAAGTATAGATTGAAACGCGCAAATTTTTCATTGTGACTATCAAATTTACAAATTGATAAATAAAATACTCTATCAATGAATTGATCAATGAAAACAAATTTTTCCTTCGAACGTGGACGATTATTTTTCTTTTACATCTTATATTTCATTTTATATTTTAGGAATTACTAATCCGACTGTTAGAGAAAACGAAAAAAAAAATTGTGCATCTATCATTTCTATAAATGGATCAATAAAATCGATAATCAATGAATTGATTAACGAAAGAAATGGAGTAGTTTTTTCTCTTCAAGCATGGGGCATTATTTTTCTGTCTTATACATATTTTTAAATCTTATAATTCATTCTATGTCTTAATAGAAATCTTATATTTCATTTTACATCCTAAAATTTCCCTTTTCAATTATCAGAAGCACAAATATTTTGTTACCTCCATAATCTATATAAAGTGATAAATAAAAAATTCCATCAAAAAACGATTAATGAAAAAATTAACAATTTTTTTTCTCTTCAAGCATGGATTATTTTTTTTCTTTTACATCTCAAAAATTGCTCATTCGATTGTCAGATGCACAAACGTGAAATATATGAAATGAATCGTAAATCTATCTGAATGTCTATATGAAAATGTTTATATGAGAATCTATATGAATCTATACGTAAAAAATTCCTTCAAAGGATTAATGAAAAAAATTAAACACTTATTTTTTACAACTTATATTTCATTCTATGTCTTAAATATTGCCCATTCGAATGTTAGATGCGCAAATGTTCCATCTGTTCAATCACCTCTATAATCTAAATGAATTGATAAATAAAATATTCCATCAATGAATTGATTAATGAAAAAATAAACCCCTTTATTTTTTTCAATCATGGTTTATTATTTTTCTTTTACATACTTTTTAAAGAAACTGTGATATTACCGTACAAATCAGAATAATCATCAATCGCATGGATCAATAGGCAAGTATCTCATTTCTGATTGAATATTTCATGGTTTGGATTTCGGTTGCAATATTTTATCCGAAGACTGGTCTTAAATTGATATCAATTTTTTTAATCTAAAATCTAAAAAAGTTCTAGCTCTTTTTTAACTATTCAAATCTGATCGTTCTCGAAATTATGTATGGAAATAAAAGACGAGCCCCATCAGAGATTTGTTAACTTTCAATCCAATGCTGAAGCGAGATGTTTTGTTGTAATAAATCTAATTATTTTTTTAAACAAACGCCATGTTCTTTACATGATCGTGACAATATAATGGAACTCTATTCAATTAGAATAGTCTATCTACATATTTAGAAAAATAAGAGAGATGCTTCTATAATGGTAAAAATATAGAAGTGAAATTATTGAGGTAATGTCGCTTTAAATATGCCACAACTTGATTTTCAGGAATAATTTTTCGAAGAAAATATGAACATCAAATTTCGTAAAAAACGTTTAATTGAAATTAAAAACAACTAAGTTAAACTCAGAACGCAAACACAGGACTGGTTTATTACCAAAAGGGATTCCTTTAATAATGGGGGTTGAATTATTTAAGGAAAACATTTGAGAAATCTGATGTTTCTTGATATACAGGGTGTCCGAGAATTCTTTGACACATTTCAAAAATTCGGTAAGAAAAAAATAAACGAGATAGAAAGTAAAACTAAATTACATTTATTACCTCATATAGTAAAGTTTTTTTTGAAATGCAAAACTGGCCAGTAGACTGCGGTACTGAAACGTTAGAAAGAGTTATTTAGAAAATGGCTTCTCCAATTGAGCGCGCGTTTTGTGTCATGTGGTGTTTCGAATCGAAATCTGTGACTCAAGTTCAACGTAATTTCCGTACGAAATATGGGAAAAGACCCTCCATCCCGTAACAGCATTATTGCATGGAAAAATAAGTTTTTGGAAACTGGGAGTGTCCTGGGCCGACACAGAAGTGCCGTCGATAGATTTCATCAGTCATTTGCTCGTAGCCCCCCAAAAGCAGGGACCCACATCGAGGTGTATTGATACGTTAAAAAAACTTCACTATTTGAGGTAATAAATGTAATTTAATTTTACTTACTATCTCGTTTTTTTTACCGAATTTTTGAAATGTGTCAAAGACTTCTCGGGCACCCTGTATATGATTTTCTGCATTTAATTCTCACATTTATTGTTCCCGAAATGCAAAAGTTCTTTAAGTGGACCATATTTATTATTAATAGACTTGTGCAAATTTTGAAAATAAAATTCAAATATTCTACGATTATTCTTACTACATATCACTGAAAAAATATCCACTAAATTGTTCAAATCACGTAGTGTCATTTTATGCCTCATTAATTCTGAGTTCATATAGAAATTTACACATCAAGGATTTTTGTGGGTTACCATATTTACGATGTATACTCAACTTCGAGTATAGAGAAAAATAAACTTTGAATTGGAAAAGTGACTTTGGCCATTTCTATCTCTTGGCATCCAAACCATTCAGATTTATTTGATAAAATAGCTTCATTTCAACACAATACAATACTGCCTTCTTTTAAAATTATAACAATATTGAAGTCGGTCGATGTTTAGAAGACATTAACACTGGATTTTTTTATTTCCTAACAGTAGATGCATCCGTCTAGACGGGTTTTTATCTAGTTAATGATATCTCAGATTAATAAACGAAAGCTGTAGTAGAGAAAATCAGCTCCAAATTTGCAGAATATTTAAAAATTATATATATATATATATATATATATATATATATATATATATATATATTGGCGGGATTCTTTTTGATTTGTTGGTCGATGCTGAAACGAACTGTCCATTATTGACATGAAAAAGACATTGTTTCATGTCATGTTTTTATTAACATGAAAACAACAAATATACGGCCGAGACGAGCATATAAAATTCACAGCAGCCCATTACAACAAACAATAGAACAAAAGTAGTTATTGGTAGCAATAGCAACCACAGAACACTAAGTGGGCCGACAGAGTTCATCAGAAGGATGGAATTAACTTAGCTCACTATACTACTACTCCAGTCGTCTGCAAATCTTCACTTTCCCGTCGCTTTACTGTCGACTGACTACCACCGACTCGACGCTTCTTCTACAGTGAAGTACAGGACTCGGCACACTTCTTAATTCGGCAATATCTTGGCCTCTTCCCTGTACTGATCCAATTAATCACCGTAGATTCTTTCAACGATCAATTTCGGCTTGAGATTGTCGGCCTTTAATAGTTCCTGGAGGCAGGATGAGGACTTTCTAGACCAATCAGGCGCAAATTGGTTCCAAATGGCTGAAACACTAAAATTCTTGAAGTTTCCAGTAATATGTATTATGCTGTCAAATTTGACAAATGCTCGCCAAATTTGTCATCAAGCTCTGATATCATTGATGCGGCATTCGATCAGTAACAATATTGCTTATGGTAAGAAAGTCTTGCTTACGATAGGAGTATTCATGCAGAAAGCAAACATTACAGGTTTATAACAATATCTTGTAATGAGTATTATATTTAATTAATATTAAGAATTAACAACTTTCCCTTAATTGAGTATTAATATGTTAATATTCTAATTAATTCATCGGAAATATCCAAATAACTGGTACAATATTGCATCAGATATCGGAGAATTTTTATTCTTAAATAATTATATTCTATTTCTTCAAAAATCTAAACTTGGAAAAGTAATCATTTGTTTTTTTTAAACACAACTTCCTTAATGACCGAGGCTTAATTTAGTACTATATCATATAATTTGACTAAACAGATTAAATAAATAATCTTAAATTACTGGAATTTATTATGCAAATAACTGAGCGTTGCAATAGCGATTATGAATTTTTTTTCCTTGAAAGAGGGATTTCCGTAATTAATTGAATTAACTGCAACTATTCGGAGTTCTGTGGCCTCCATAACTTCGATCTAATGAAAATTTATTGCATATGATTTAATCGATATTCAATTAGGTATGAGGACATTAGCAATATCGTGAGGGCTCTAGTTTTTCCACTGCATCTTGAAACACGAAACGAAAAGTAGATTAAGTTATATGGCTATTCCATTATATTTAACTAATGAATACAACAAGATAGGTTTAATAAAATTATATATAATCTCTATGTAGCAAAAATGATCAGAGAGTAAATTGAATATTAATTTTTAACGAGATTTGATTGATTTTAGAGTCACTGTAAAAATCTGACAGTATTTTAAAATGATCGAAAATTAATAATATATTTTAAAAGATTTTTAATAAGCTTAAGAGAAAAATGGAGATTAAAATTATTGCAAATTTGAATTATTGCAAGTTTCTATTTTTTTTGAACAAAATATGATAATGCAATTTTTGTATTACAAGATAGGGTAAAATGCTGTTTGTAGAGAAAAATATGTTGTTTGTAGAATGAATGATAAATTATATCTATCAAATAAGCTTGTAACAATACATTTTTATCACGTCAGAACATGATATTGTTTTGGGAATGAGGTTTTCTAGTGTCAACAAAAATCCATAGACGAAAAATAAATATTTTAATAAAATAAAAAAAATTATTATCTGAACGAGCATCTCAAAAAATCAGCTTTTAATAACGTGATGCCATCCCAATTACAAAATCTCTGATTTAAAAAAAAGTTAAAATTTTGAGCACGCGATTATATGAAATGAAATAAATAGTAAATCTGGTGTTTTTCTAAACAATCAATGCAAGACAAAGTTTTTAAGATCGTGTGCAGTACTAAAGTGACTAATTCAATGAAACGATTAAAAATAATATAAATATAATTGAACTTGCACCAGCACGTGGTGCTTGGCCGTTCAAGAAATGATGCTCTGACATGATACATTGAAATATGCATAGCAGATTTTCTTTTAATCTTTTTTATGACTGCAACCGTCTTCTGTATCAAATTTTGGGTTTAATCAATATCTTAAAGCATGTGTCGAGTTTGCACATTCAAATTTCAGATTCTTATGTTAACTGGATGCTTAAAATTTATCTCCAAAAATTGCACATTAATTTTCATAAAAACGTCAGAAAATCAGATTCAACTTAATCACAACAATCAAAACCGAGGGACCAATTTTTCGCCTAATATATAAATAATTGGAAATTGCTTAGCAGATATTAATAAAAATTAAACGATTTATTTTTAAATGAAACCTTATTTTGTTCTTGCTTTTATTTCCAAGTTTTCACCTCAAATGCATAATACTTTTATAACTTTTTTTTTTTAATTTTCATACTTAGAAGAAATTATAGTTATTATGTAACAAATCATTGATTTCAATAAATGAAATCGAAACTACAATTCAAGTTTGATCTTTCTGTGCTTTTTTTATTGCTTTATATAAATTGCTATACATATTTTATTAAAAAAATTTTTAATTAAAAAATTCAAACATTAAAAGTTAATAATCATTCCAAATTTCCTTCGTTTGAATGTAATTAACACACTAAAACTTAATTTTCAATTTGAGCAAAATCAATATCATACAGAGTATTTAGAATTCATTCACTAAAAGAATAAAAATGTGTTTTTTTTTTCATTTAGTGAAGGTCATGAATTTTTCCAATTAGATATTTTCGAATTCAATAAATAGGTAAAATATTACGGCGCGGAATTAAATAATTCACTTCTTTGCCGAGAATTGATTATATTCTAAAAATGGAACTCCCGCGATTACAGTTATTTTATCTCTCTAGCTGATTCGGAAATGAGATATCTAAACATAATATTCCTAAAAGTATTCAAAATAGATATATCCAGCCATTCTCTAGAGGCACTGGCTATTTCCAATTACCATGGTATAAATAGCATTTCATTTAACAGATGAAATCGATGATCGTTGGAACAGTTTTCAGATAATGTTATATCATCTTCATTATCACTAATAAAACCTTGACCCAGGTAAATTTATGAGCTACTCCAAGTAATTGTTATTATTAAGATGATGGATTTCAGGATCATATGGATTAAATAATTAATGATAATTGATATTTATCAACAATGAAAATATTAACATAGATTTAGTTGATAATTATTCAGTTAATTTACTTATCAGATTTCAGATATAAAGACATAATTAGGCAAAAATTTAAAATTTCTGTTTTATAAAATTTATTAAAAGCATTTATAAATAGACAATGGCATTGATACTATTTCAAAGTTAGAATTCCTCAATAGGTAGTATAAGTTATGTGACTCATAAAATTTGATGCTTAAAAATATTTTCCCAAAGAAGGTAAAGTTACATAAAATATTGAATTAATAATTTTAATGGGAATTAATCCAGGTGAAGTAGCTGGTCATAGACGGCAGCTGGAACAGGCATAAATTCATCTCCTATTGTCTTTTCATGATCTAAATAGAAGCTATGAAAGTCAATTCGTAAGTCACATTTAAATACAGAATAATAATCTTTATAATGGGCAGTAAAGTTAATTATACATTAGAATTTTTAAAGTTTTTTACTTTTAGAATCCAACATATAATATAACGATTCATGCAATAATTTATAATTTACACTAACAAAAGAAAAACCCAATCATAAAACAAGTTAATGGACCATGAATCCCAACTGTTTTATGTGAATAATGAACATAATTTTTGAAAATGGCTTTATAATTATTAGCTCCAACAGTTTGCTAACAATAGAGACATTGCAACATGAGAGAAAACATCAAAGTTTTAAGCTATCATTTCATGAAAACGTAATTTTATACTAACAAGTATTATTCTGTCACTATTATAATTATCGTCTGCATAGTATAAAGAAAATATAGAAATCGTCAGAAAAATCCGTTTAAGATATCCCCGAATTCAAAAAATACAATTTTGGAAAATGTCCGATTACTTGTTGATCACTTTGTGACAAAGATAACTCAAAAATAATTTGAGAAACCCTCATGAAATATGTTATACGATATTTACATCGAATTTGCAGATTTTCATCAAATTTCGAGTAAAATCCGTTAGGAGGAAGTTTTTCTGTCCGGTTGTTTGAATATAAATTAACACAAAAGCTACAAACTGAAGAGAGTTAAATAGAATTCAATACATCTATTTAATACCCATAGTCCAGACACTTGAAACTTTTTGTGCCAAATCCAATTACACCTTGACTATCTATCGGTCTAATTTTCAGAAATATGTAAATATGATAATTCAAAAGCACAATTACTCCAATGTTTGAGAATTTGTGACTACAAATAAAATTTCGTATAAAATTTCTTTTCAATTGATTAAGGAAAACATGTATAAAAGACAAATTAAATTTTTAGGAAGTATTAATAACATGCCAAAGACTAATCGCCAAACACTTTGCCAAACACTTCGCCAAAAATAAATTCACGCCAAAAGTTGTACGCCAGAGCCGCATAAGGTGTTCTCTGCCACGTCAAATTTATTAAAAAGTGTACGAGAAACTTTTGGGGAATCTGCTTTCACTAATTTGGAAAAGGTTTTTTTTAAAATTATATGACCAAGTATCTAAAAAAAGTAGAAAAAAGGCAATAGTTTCAATAATGTGTTCGATTTTCAGTAATTCGTATTCGTATTCAGTAACTCGTATTTCAGTAATTCGTATTTACAGTAATTCGTATATTATTAAATTAATATGTAATAATGAAAATGAATGCATATTTTTAAATGAATCTTTTGTTAACATAAAAATGAATACGAATAATGACGTTTGCTTGTTAGTGAATAATTAATTATGCACCAGAATTCAAAATTAAATTTATTTTAACAGGAAATCATGATATAATCTTTCATAAATCCTTTAAGTGCTACATAGTTAAAATAATATTATTACATTACAAAATTCCAAATTAGTCTTCTTTTAATATTTACATGAATAGTTAATTATTCACATTATTTTTTACAGAAAACATCAAAATATTTAAACGATAAAATTTAGACATTTTTTTAAATTTATTTTATGACAACTCATAGTTATTGAAAGTATCTATACATTATTCAGTGAATAAGTAATAGAGCAAAATTACAATTACAAAATAAATTAAGAGATACATATTTGGATGGATTTTTTTCAAATCAGCATATTATAATTATAAATTCCTGAAACTTACCCAAATTTTATTTAAAAACTTAAATGAAATATTTTCAATGTAATGCTGAAAGCATTACATGATTCAGTGCAAAATTTCCAAACATTCTTCAAAGAAAAGACATTCAACTATTCGTTCATTCCACTTTGCCCAGACCATAACTTTGCACAACTACAAATGCATCAAACCTTTCTTAAAAAAAGAAACCCTTTTAGCGCAAACTTTATCTGCATATTTATTTCTTGTTTTGCTTTTAATAAAACTTTTTTCCTTTTTCAAAAGAAAGATTCGTATTTCCAATACTTTGCGAGATTCCCAAGAAGCAAAATGCAGTTTAAATGCCGAGTGAATAAAAAAAATATACATATAAAGCAACATATTATGTATTATACTTAAGAATGAAAGCTTTTATTTTCTAGAAGTTTCATTTCAAAAACTTACATTGTTAAAATAGTAAGATTTTTCTTCGAAGGTGATATTTATCAATCAGAGAGAAAACGTTTGGAATTTTCTTTGCTTGAGTTTGATTGTTTGTCTAATTTAATGGATAAGTCCAATTTAATTCTTATTTCTTTGTAAAAAGTTATTTCAAATCCGATTGAAAGTAAATGGCAAGTTGCAGTAAAAAAACTTTATAATTCAAACTTATATTCAAACCCTAATAGTACACTTATATTTTATAATATATATGATTTTAAATAGAATCCGCATTATTGTATAATATTTTATATTTAATAATATATAATATTGTACAATATTTATGATTTTAAACTATATTCGCAATATTGCATAATATTGTTGTATATTTAATTAAATATAATATCGCACAGTATTGTACAGTATTTCTGATTTTAAACAATATTTGCAATATATTGTTAAATTACATTAAATATATGACAATATTGTATAATATTGTTGTATATTTAATGAAATATAATATCACGTAATATTGTACATTTATGATTTTAAACAATATCCGCGTCATTGTATAATTTTGTTTCATATTTAATAATATATAATACCGCACAATATTGTACAGTATTAACCAACATTATAACGCAAGCCTGTATTACCTTGTAAATACAAAATAATTGGGGCCATTGAATATATGTGAGATATTGTTATGAATATTTAATGCTGCTTTCCAACGCAGTAAATCTTCATTATAAGAAATAAATTTTACAGATATCCCTAATGAATGATGAATGGATATTACGTAAATAATGCAAGCGTTGGAGATACTTTCCCCGATTTGGCGCAGAATTTGGCAACAAAGTTGAAGATAACAGAAAAAAAAATTCTTAGAGATGGCTCTATTAGGAAGCAAATTATGGCGATTGTTTCTTGCTCTGTCACGAAATCTTAAAATGCAATGATACAGAGTTGGAATCAGTCAATATTGAGTCTAGAAGAGAATGGCTAGTTAAATTCAAACAAGTGAGTAGTCAAACAAAAATAACGGATGATCGAGAGGCGCGAATTGTTGTGGAAAGTCTTTGTCCTGCGTGATCTATCTCCTCGCTTTGTGCAGTTACGGTTGAATACTGTTAATTCGTTTTTATATACTAAGGTGCATTTTGTGTCAATATTATTTACTATGTACTTTTATTTTCGTGAAGAATAAATGATTGTGATTAATTGCTAGGCCCACTGGGCTCTCCTGACCGAACTTTCATTGTAAAGGAACCTTGATTTCAGAGTTAAAATTTCTGGAAGAGTATTTAATACTTTAAGCGGCATTTTTTCCTTTTCAATTGAATTTTTAACATGTATATTAAAATTTTATGTGTTATGCTTAATCACATTACATAATTAAGCTGTTCAGAAAACACTGTATTACCTTTGTTAGTGATCGAAGTCCTGGCTTAGAGCTAGAGCGTCTTCCCCGTGATACAATTCGTGTCCCGGTTCGGGCATGTTTGTTCTTTATCTGTTCTATCTATGATATGTTTGAATGCCCCCTCCCCTTGTAAAAGGGAGTTGTGCAAACGAATGTGATGCGTGGGTGGCTGTTCGGTGTGTGATGTCTTTCTGAAATGTATCGTCTACTTCTGTAAGCCCCGTGTGATATTAAGGGGTGCACGGGGATTTCTAAGTAATCAAAAATAAATTCGTTAGTAATGTCTAATAGTCTCAAATAGTTTATTAATTTTTATCTAAAATTATAAAACTCGAATACTTCAATTACTTTATTCAGAGTTTGTGTTGTTGATTAGTTGATTATAAAATCCACTTCTTTTTAACAGATGAATAGATATATTTTGAGATTATGCACGGGATATTAAAAAAAAGAACTAAATTTTCATGAATATGAATTAATATAATGCTATATTAATATATTCTAGTATGAATATTTAACTTTAATAGATATAACAGATTATTAGAATTATTTTTTCCTTGGTAAGGATGAGATTTTTAAATATAGTTTAACAGATGATAAATAAATGACCCCCGATCTTAAAGGACAAACTTCTCTTCCGTTTGTCTAAAATTCGGATACAAAATGAAGGTTCTAGAAAACATGTTAAGGCGATATCAGAGCCGAAATTCAAGGTTTCATGATTCTTGCAGATTTTCTAATGGCTTTTCGGGAAACCTATTTAATGCGAGAAGCTAGGCGAGGGAATTCAATCGAGTAAACGCTCCATTTGGAGCATTGATTGCCAAGTGAGAACCTCAGCTGTTTCACCTCGAAAGCTGTGGTTCTGGGCTACCAGTCAATTAACGATTTACTGTTTGCTTAGTATGTTATTGATTTCTGGAAGAAATGTCTTAGTGTTCATACTTCTAGGCTGCGTTTTTCTGCGACTGTTTCAGTTTTCTAGTGAATTATAGTGTCGTTATCCGTCGCCAAGCTCGTTTTCACTAAACATTCGAGGAATACTTGTTATTTAACGATATAATACCAAAATCAATATTATATCCATCTAATTTTTGAGATTTAAAAGCGTAATCTAATGCATCTTAAATAAGCCAAAATTAATCTTAATGTGGCAGTCTGAATACACCTATATATTCCATGATTCGTTTCAAATAACATCTCTGTACAAATAGGAGTCAAAATTTGTGTAAAGAATTTTAAAAAGGCTTGTAATTCATATTTATCTATTATGGAGTTTAGCCATCATTCGGGCAAAGAGGTTGTAGCGATTGAAGGTCTCGATACGAACCTTCGACGCTAGAGTCAGTAGCCGAGTAATATGACCAAAATACAAAAGTCGACTTCGGTATCGTAGATGTTATCCGGCTTATCAGGCTGGCGCTACAGTACTCCCCCACCAGTGAGTTGGCGAAGAAGCGAATGATTTTATACTGCGCCAAGCGTTATGGCGAATTGCTTCTTGCTCGTCTAGTGAGTCTGACGATTTTTATTTGTTTTCTTGCTATGTCAAGTGAGTCTGACGATTTCCCTGACAATTAGATACCGCCACGACTGTTGCTGAAGTTTGCATTGTCAAGGTCACCAATATAGCGATTGAAAGTCGCGATACGAACTTGCAACGCTAGGGCCAGTAGCTGAGTAACATGACCATAATACAAAAGTCGACTTCCATATCGTAGATGTTATCTGGCCCTTAAGGCTAGCGCTACAAGATAAATACGAATAACAAGCTTTTTTTTATCAATTATGAACAGTGCTTTCGTCGCTGCACTTTTCTGGAACTTGAGAATGGTTGACAGTTAATTCTTTATTCAAGAAAAAGTAACACAGATTAATAGAAGCATGAAATTGTTCGATAAGATCTGTAATGTAAATGTTTAATGTAATTTGAGACTAAATATGTCTGTTTGAATTAGGTCTTATTGTTATGGAGTATCTATGGCATAATCTTTCACACAAAAAGAAGTTTTGTATCCCGAATATACGCATGAATTGCACATATATGAAACTGGTGAAATGTGTTCTATTTAATTAATAATGTGGGAAATAGCATAAATTATTTATATCTAAACAACATTCACAAAAATGAAAGCATCACAAGAGAGAAATTTCTATTCCATATAAATAAACAACGTATCATAGACCATCAAAATAAAAACGATGAAAACTGTGTCATTGATAAGAATTAAAGCAGTTTCAAGCCAAATTTGCAATTCCCCATATCGGTTATTTTAGCAAATACAGAGGATAGTACCATTTTTGGACGTTGAAAAAAATATGAAAAGATATTTTAAAAACCCGAACCAGAAAGTGTTTGCGAGGAATCCTTTGTAATATTTTCAGTAGGCATGGGAAAAATAAATAAATTCTAAAAAATTATTTTTTTATATGACCAACATTTTTTTTATTTAAATACTTAATTATAATGAAATAATATCAAATGACGAATTTTAAATAACCTTTAGATTGATTAGTAATTGATTAGGGTTGTATTTTAGTTGGAATAGTTAAAGTTCACTGGCGTCCTAGCACAAGAGTTAGAGTGGCATCCTAGTTATCTGAGCGGCCCAGGTTTGAGTCCCGAATAGGGTGCGCCATCTGTGTGGTGCATGAAAGCTCACTCCTGTAAAAATGGGCTGTGCAAGCGACTATGATGAGTGAGTAGCTAAGTCGTACTCTTGACGCCAGTTGGCGCTACTTCAAAACAAGAGACGCTCATTCGGCTTAAAATCACTCAAGGTCGTCAGCGCGCCTGCCCATGGTAAGTACCATTAGTACCAACACCAACATGGACGATGTTCAGGGATGTGAAATATTAAAACAGAACTATTAATATATTCAGGGTTGTTAAGTATTGTTAACAAAGCTCTAAAATATTCAGAGTTAATTTTTATTTGATAAATATTTCTGGAATTTTAAATTTTAAATGTAATTTATTCCTTTTTTTCTGATACAAAAAACACACATCTTCGATTAAATACATTTTAAAACTTTGATTTTCAATGTTTTCACAGTTTTATTAATGAATATTTCCAGAAAAATTATAAAAAAAGACTTAACAAGCAATATAAAAAACTATTTTTTTAAAAAAATCAATTCATACTCTGGAAAATTTAGGAAGTTAGTAAAAAATTTATTTTAGTTACTTTTTATTAAATAATTAGAATTGAGGGGGGGGTTCGTGCTCCGCTTTATAACGGAAGGAGGGGTTCATGAGCACCCGAATAATGATCATCTGTGACTCAGTACCCCCAGTGGTATAACTCTCGACATGGATAACTTAGCGACTAGATTTATTGGTGAATATTTCCAGAAAAATTATACAAAAAAAGACTTAACAAGCAATATAAAAAGCAATTTTTTAAAATCAATTCCTACTTTGGAAAAGTTAGGAAGTTGGATATATTTTATTTTAGTTACTTTTTATTAAATAATTATAAATGTTTCTTTTTTCATGTTCCGCTTTATAACGAAAGGAGGGGTTCATGAGCGTCCGTACACCAAGTGGTGTAACTCTCGAAATGGAAAACTTTGAGACCAGATTTGAACGACCAGGACAAGGGATGCGAATCCAACGCAATACTAATCATGTAATCCCGACTTATCAATTACAACTACTATAAAAGCGAGAAAATTAGTTTTTAATTAATTAATAAAAAATTAATGAATTAATATTTGAAAATTGAAACAGTGTTAACATCAAATGTCATCCACTACAAGTTTTAAAAAATTTACTTGAACTTGAGTGGATGAATAAAAAGTATTTTATTAACCCCTTAACCGGTTTGCCCGTACGCAGTACGTGCATCGATTTATCGAATTTTGATAGTTGTAAATAAGAAATAAATCATTCATAACAATTATAACTCAATAGTAAAATGACCTCGAATACGTAGATGAGCCAAGTATTCAATGGATATCCATTTGAATGAAAATAAGAAAATATTCCCTTAATAGAAGTTGTCATCTTATTAGAAAGTAAGGAAAATAAACAGGTTAAGGGGTTAACGGTTGAAAATTTCAAAAAGAGCAAGGAGAGTGTGAGCTAATAGCAGGAATTGAGAAAAAAAGAAAAGAAAAGCTACGAGAATCGGGCAATATTTATCAACTCAAAACCCACATTTACCGCAAGTCCTCATCTCTCGAAACTCCAAAATATATGTCAAGGTCTATTTTTAGTCCCAATGGGTTTGGGAAGAGCCGTGAAATTTTCGACCCAAGAATAAACTTGTTTTGGGCAAAAAGTATTGGTTTCTTAGTTGAAAAATGCCCGTCGAAAGATCGCTGTCGTTTCTGTCACTGAGGTCCATTAATTTCAAAAGGTTTATTCAGTATCAGAGGGCGAAAACAAAAGTTCCTCCAACACACTTTTTATCGGATAATGGAATACGTAAGAAGTAATGCCGACGGTGCCTTCTTGTCGAAATCGTGTTAAGGGATTTGTTCGCAAGAAACTCGTTGTCGTTTCACACTTGGATTTTCTTCTTTTGTCATTGTCGGTAGCGGTGAAATGTTCGAATGGCTCATAAGAAGAAGAATTAACTTTATGAATCGGAGATCATCAAGGGGAGATATATGAAAGGCATTTCGTAGAAAGTTTACAATCTTTTCAGACGTACATTTGGATATTTGGATT
>JAOUZG010037308.1:2469525-2491949 GCA_026289955.1 Argiope argentata
TGAATCGGAGATCATCAAGGGGAGATATATGAAAGACATTTCGTAGATTTACAATATTTTCAGCAGTATATTTTTAGTAATAGATTTCTATGAAATTTTGGTTATTTGGATTCCTACAATATGAAAAATATTGATGAACATTTATAGTTACTTTCTCATTTCTTATCAAGCTAGGGATACGGTGGATTCTAAAAAGCCCTTTTGTGGGCTATATACTTAAGGTAATACATTATTAATATTTTAATTTCGTAAACTGGTTCAAACAAGAAACTCGTTGTCGTTTCACACTTGGATTTTTTCTTTTGTCATTGAAATGTTGAAATGACTCATAAGAAAAAAAATAACTATATGAATCGGAGATCATCAAGGGGATATATATTAAGGATATTTCGTAGAAAGTTTACAATCTTTTCAACCGCATATATTTAGTAATGGATTTCTATGACATTTGGATATTTGGATTTCTAAAATATGAAAAATATTAATGAACCTTAATATTTAATTGTCCATTTCTTATCATGCTAGGGATACACTGAATTCTAGTAGGCACTTTTGAGAACTATTTACTTAAGGGAATTCAATTTTTTATTCATACTTATTAAAATATAAATACTTCAAACTTTTCAAAATGAATTATATTATAAAATGAATATTAGTTTTTTTTTCTGTTCGTAAACTTGTTCAAACAAGAAACTCGTTGTCATTTAAAACCTGGATTTCTACTTTGGTAGTTGTCTGTCGTGATGAAATGTTGAATTGGTTCATAAGAAAAAGAATTAACCATAGGAATCGGAGATAATCAAGGGGAGATATATGAACAAGATTTTTGTAAACGGTTCACAATCTTTTCAGACTTGTATTTTTAGTAATTGATTTCTGTGATACTTTCTACCGTGGGATACTTAAACAGGGAAAGTAAGAATAAACATTACTAGTTACTTTTGCAATTTTTACCATATATAAAGGACGTTTGGTATGGATTTTTTTAAATAATAGATGGGAGGTTTCAAGCATTTATAATGAATTTATTGTATATGTATTCATAAATTTGTATAAGAATCAGAGATCATCCAGGAGAAATACATAAACCGAATTTTATAGAAGTTATTAGTCATTCGGTAAAATTGGCAAACTGGAAATTGGAATTTTAACCCAGTTTTGATAATTTTATTTCTTTATTCAGTGGAAAATGGTATATTAGAAAAAGGCGAACTAAAGGTGGATAAGAGAGTATATGAAATAATATAACCAACATTTTAGTGTTTGTTTTGATTAATTTGATATTGCTATTTCCTTTAGTAGATAAATAAATAGAATCAAATCTTAATAGAGAAATGCTATTTCTTTTAATTGCAAGAAAATGACAGCCATTAACTGGCGGACAAAAGTTTGATAAATAGATTATAAAACATAAAGAGTTGGAATCTGGATTAGGCAGATTTAGTAGTGAAACTTTTTTGTAACTTCTTTCAGTTATTTGAAGAAAAGTGGCGAACCGAAAATCGGAAATCTTAAATTGATTGGTGAAAGTTATGACCGGTAACTGAAACACAGTTTTAAAAATATATCTATTGTATATTATTAAAATTTCTTGAAATAAAAAAACCACAAAAATAGTAAAATGAAATCTGCTATGCATATTTCAATGTATCATGTCAGAACGTCATTTCTTGAACGGTCAAGCACCACGTGCTCGTGCGAGTTAA
The DNA here is from genome assembly GCA_026289955.1 of Argiope argentata. Lineage (NCBI taxonomy): Eukaryota > Metazoa > Arthropoda > Arachnida > Araneae > Araneidae > Argiope > Argiope argentata. Next base: position 2,471,232 of record JAOUZG010037308.1, read on the forward strand.
ATTATATTTTTATTCATTTTGATTGTTTTATTGAATGAGTCCCTTTAGTACTGCAAACGATCCAAAAAACTTTGTCCCGCATTTATTGTTTAAAAAAATATCACATTTCCTATTTATTTCATTTCATATAATCACGTGCTCAAAATGATATTTTTCTGGGCTTTATTTGCGGTAGTCATTAACTTTTTAAAAAAATTATAGCTTTTGTAAATGCAATGGGAACAGGTTATTAAAAGCTAATTTTATGAGATGCTCGTGTAGATAATATTTTTTTTTATTATTTTTTTACCTTCAGATTTTTGTTGATTCCAAAAACCTCATCACAAATCAAAATCATGTTCTGACAGGATAAAAAATTATCGAATCGAGAAACCAAAGTATGACGAAAAAACCACATTTTAAACTTACCACTAACAAAAATCGATTACTGCAAATTTTGGCTCAACATATAGTAAAAAATTTACAATTCCATAAAATTTCGGTCGTGATTTATTTGATTTCGTATATTTTGATGACTCAACCTTTTAACTTATTAGATTCATTAATGTAATTATATTCATTTAACCCTCATATAACAAATTTGAAATGATCTGTTGAAAATGTCGCTTCAAGAAAAAACACCCGATATATGATGCGAAATAAAATAAAAAATTAAGCACCGAAAATTATTTAAAAATAAATACATTTATATTTGATGATTAATAATGTATATCCTTATTAAATTAATTTTGAAAACAAATTTATTACTTTTATACATGGAATAACTGTTTGGTTTCGAGGCTTTAATACTAAGCGGCATTAACAGAGAGTTTTCTATTTTCAATAAGAGATCTTTATTTTCGTAATTTTTAGGAAATAATGTTAATTTATACACTTCTCTAACCAATAATGTTTTATTCAGTGTAATGGATCATGCTATGTTTCAAATAACGGATTTAGAAATGATTAAAATGACATTTCATTTAGTGGAATAATATCTCTTTAAAGCAATATAAATCTTTTGAACCTGAATTATTTATGCTTGATCTATTACCATTGATAAAATTGAGAAAATATTTACTAATTGAATATATTCCTACTTCAATTTCGTTTAAATTCGACTCCATCTCATTGAAATGTGCTTTATTAATTTAAATTGGTTTAGTTCTTTCCATTTATTTTATGTGATAGAATGCTATCTTGATATAGAATTATGATCATAGAAGCTTTTTACCCATCATCATATGATAAAGTTCTATATTTCACATATTTATTTGTAAGCAAAGAAATGATATCATCTTTACAACAATATTTTAAAAAATCGTCTGCCAATATAATATTCACATTTTATTTTGTAAGCAAAGAAATGAGATCATCTTTGCAACATTTTTTTTAAAAAATCGTCTGCCAATATAATATTCACATATTTATTTGTAAGCAAAGAAATGAGATCATCTTTGCAACATTTTTTAAAAAAATCGTCTGCCAATATAAATTAACTAAAATAAATAACTATAAAAATATTAAACTTGCTTTTTAAAGGTGACAGATCTAAATATCTAAAATAATTCGATCATTTAACTATTAGCATATAGAAATCATTCTGAAATAAGTTTTTAATTTCGAATACTTATTGTGTTAAAAATTCAGATTTTTGAGAATTATAGTGAAAAGCTTAAAATTCCAGATAATTCCAGAAAATTTAACAAAAGAAAGTGAAAGAATAATTGCTCCAATTTTTCAGATAAGTTTTTAAAAGAAATTGAAAATCATCGCTTTGCACCTGGGCCACCAATTCATCTTAGAAATGAAACAGAACTGTTTTTTGCAACTAGAATTTATTCCGCCAGTTTTCAAAGGTTATTAATTTTAGCATTGCTTTAGAATAAAAATTAATAAAATGTTTTAATAAAATTTATTTGTTAGTTTGCATTGTAGATTTTTTTGGTTGAGTATTCTAATTTTCAATGTTTAAATAATGCAATTTCAATAAAAAAATAAATACATTATATTTTCTTTAAGACTGAAATTTTATATACTTTAATCTACAGTATAAAATAACTAAAATTATAATATTTTAGGAATAAATGTTAAATAATTTTTTCTTTAGAATAATTTTTAATAAAAGAAATATTTTTTTTTATATTGGAAGCTAGAATTGATATTTGCAATTGGCTTATCTTTTAAAAATTGTTTTCTATTATTTCCGTTCACAATGAAATTATTCCTTCAAAGTAAACTTCTTTTCAAGTTGAAATTTTTTCATCCGTTGTATTTAAAACATTGGATTTTTTTAATTGTGTTTTAAGGAAGATATTAATTATTCAGAAATTAAAACTAATTATTTGAAAACATTTATTGATTGATAAGCATAAATGTCCCCATTTCTAACACATATTATTTAATTTGTTTTTAGCTAATAAATAGATTTTATTTTACATAAGTTTCCTCAACTGTTAAAATGTTGAAATTTTATAAATTAGCATTTCTTGATAACAATATGCTATTTCGTTATTTTCATAATTATATTTACTAAATAAAATAATTAACTAATTAAAATCAATCAGTTTAACTAAAATTTTATTTCCTTATAATTATTACCTCCAATTATTAGTGAACTTGAGAAATAAAATGCCTAATTTACTATAAAAATTAGTTATTAAAGATCAAGAAATAAGAAAAATGCTAATCTTTAGTAATTTAACAGAAAAGTGTTTTTAAAAAGATCATTTATTAAATTTTTTTAATAATTTTTATTCAATACAATGAGTCCTGTTTATGAGAGAATAATAAAGCATGTAAGAAAATTATTTTTACGTTTTGAAATTAAGTAACGAAAAATAAGTCAAATATTTTCGAATGCAAGACCAAAATATCTCTTAGTTTTCATTTTAGTTTCACATTCATTTTGCATTTATCACAGTTATTCCCAGAATATAGTTCATTTTTCCAATCATCTCAGCGCCAAAAATAATTATCACTTTATAATGAAAAAAAAATTTCAAACAAATTTCTTAGGAAAATGTTGTTCTCACTTTCCTTGCATAAATTGTGACCTTAAATACGACGAGTCCTCTCTTTTTTTTGTATCATAATGATAGTTTGTTGGTTTAAATAGTAGAATAACGAATAGTAAATAAATAATAAGAGTAAAATATTTGTGAATAATCAGTATTATAAAGAAAACTGAATATGAATTTCTTTTTTTTTTGGTACTTTTCTGTTAGCTGGACGCAAGCAAAAATTCGCTAAATGATGCAGCATTTCGCCAAAGTTTCGCAGCGATTTTAAGGCGAAAAATTGTCAAATAATATAAAATTCCACCACATTTTTTTGGCGATTTTTCCCTTGCACCCGTTTAATGGAAAAGCACTTTTTTATTTAAACAAAAATTTGATGTAGAATTAAAATTCCATTAGTAAGATTGCATACTAAGTTTCGTTTGTTGTTATTACTTTTTCGACTTATTTAATTCATATGCATACTAAAATACATACCAATAGATAGATTTTCAGTTTTATCATGTGAAAACATTATATTGTTTTTGTTTTGCAACCATAAAATGCACGGGCAGAAAAATTGATGAATTATCGCTTTTGAGGAACCAATTTTTCGCTTTTAGACTTATTAAAAATTGATAAAAAAAAAAGATAAAAATGAATAAATGATAGAATGAAATGATAAAAATAAAATCAGAACTTAATTTCTTGAAAGGCCAAGCACCACATGCTCGTGCAAGTTAAATTATATTGCAAACGATCCAAAAAATCCTTTAGTATCACAAACGATTCAAAAAACTTTGTCTCGCGTAATTGTTTAAAAAAATATCCCATTTCCTATTTATTTCCTTTCGTTTAATCACGTGCTCAAAATGACATTTTACTACGTTTTATTTGCCGATGTCCTTAACTTGTTTTTATTTTAATCATAGCTTTTGTAAATGCAATGACAGCGCATTATTAAAAGGTGATTTTTTGAGACGCTCGTTCGGATAATAAAATTTTTATTTTTCACCTACGGATTTTTGTTGACGCCAAAAACAACACCATGTTCTGACATGATAAAAAAAAAGGTTTATTATATTTGGCGACTTATCGCCAACAAAGAATTACATCTTGGCGCTAATGTCAGTCATGTACATGACTCAATTTTTAACTCCCGAATAGAAGAAAGTAAAACATACTTTATACGTAACAAAATAATGCGGATTGAGATAATTATTTTCTGTTTAAGTTAAAACCAAGTTTTTATGCCTAGAGAAATTTCGATTGCATTTGCAATCACTTGTAGAAAACTTCTCTTATCAATGTTTTGATAAACTAAGATGATAGACTTTAATGTATTATGAACCTGATATTGAGTGTCAGTAAGGAAGGAGTTATTTGGGAAGAAAGTTCTAGAACATTACTTAAACACTTGAAAGCATTTCAGATAGAAATGTTTAACCGAAAGAGTGCTGGATTCACTCCGCTTTTGCAACTTATCTTTAACGTACCGACAAATGTAGAAACTCCTCTGTTAGAAAGGGAGCTTTTATCGGTTTATTGTTTGAAAGCTTTCGTGACAGAAGATCTTTACTTTTTACCGATGGACGTCAGTAAAGATCAGAAGGATTACTTGACACTTCAACATCGTTGAATACTTCACGTCTTCCTAAGGTACATCAATGTTTTCTGTGAAAGAAATGTGCTTAGATTTGATGTGACAGAAGTAGGAATTTCCAAATGCTAGAATGGTATTTTTCAGTTAGCCGGGTGCGAAAGTCGCCAATTGTGAACCAAATGCGAACAGAGCCGCCAAGCGAAGCGAAAGACATAACAGTCAAAGGAATTGTACATTATTTAGCGATTTTTCGCCAAATTGCCTTTGGTGGAATTCTACATTATTTGGTGAGTTTTTACCAAATTTTAATTGGCAAATTCTAAATTATTTGGCGATTTTTTGCGAGATTTCGTTTGGCTGAATTTTACATTATTTGGCGATTTTTCGCTTGTTTCAGATTAATTGAAAAATACCGTTAGAAACGCGATATTAATGGATAGGCAATAAAGAATTGCAGTCATATCGAATATATTATACATCCATTTAATTAAAAACTTTTGTCTAAGGCATAGATTTGTTTTGTGAGAAATTACAGCATTTGAGAAAATTTAAGCACTAAAATTTTTGGCGGAATCTGGCTAAAGAATAGTCTCTTGATTTAATATGATTAACTGAAGAAAAAATGAAATATTTACGTTAACAATGGAAAAGTTTGAATTGCGTGCAACATTGAAAAATATTGTTGTAAATACTCTTAAATATATTTTTAAAAATATACAAAGTTCAAATAGAAAAGTAATTACAGAATAATACCATTTTCAATTATAACAATATTGAAAATGCAATAGTCTCAATTTGAAACTCGTTGGCGAAGCTAGCGATTTTAAGCCTAACAAGCGTCTTTCGTTTTAAGTAGCGTCAACTAGGGCCAAGAGTACGTCTTAGCTACTTATGCATCACATTCAATTGCACAGTATCTTTTTGCAGGGGTACAATTTCACATTTCTCGCCCGAACCAGGATTCGAACCCAGAACGCCCAGATCACGAGAAAGACATCTAAGTTCAGTGGTCGTGGGGTGGTTGGCTATACACAAGAAATGGTTTTTAATCTTTTAATAAGCCATTATTATTTAGTCATGGTTTATTTCAATATTTGAAGGATGGAGAGGGGCTCATGAAGATTCGTTTATTTTGATTATTTGATAAGTTTAATTTGCTTAATTAATTTAGTTAACTTATAACTAATTAACAATCTAATCATAACATTTTTATGAGATATGGAGTGAAGCCTCTAAGTCCCTGTTTGAAAATAGTCAATAGTTATGCTAATCCACATATCTTCATACAGATATTGATGAACTTGGTGGTAAGTATACTTCACATTGTCCTAGAAAGGATTAAATCGACCGACCGTAGTAACCTGGTGGTAATATCTCGGCACGTGAGCCGTAGGGTTTAAAGTTCGAGACTTAATTCCTCCGAAGAATAGTCGTGTAAGAGAGTGTCAATTGTACTTTAAAACTGTTATTACCAAACGTCTTCCCGCTGGTGTGATGGGGTGAGGGAGTGCCAGCTCAGGTATTATCTTCGTCATCTGACCACGGTTCAAAATTACGAGATCTGTCGAAAAAAAACCCTAGTGTTGCTTTACAACGGGACGTTAATGTAACTTAACAGACAAACTAAGGATTAAATCGACCTGCCTGTAGGCCTTGTCAATTAACTATCCACAGGCAGCTGACTAGCCCATCACTAGCTGTCTCCCTTGGGACCCTTTTTCATTTTCAATACTTTAAAGGAAATGCATAGAAGAATTGACAGAGAACAGAAAAGAAGTTAATTGGTTATCTAAATATCTTGATTATTTGAGACTTAATACACTAATAGTCGTTGCCTTTTAAACAATTATAGATGTAATAAGCCATATATAAGTTGATGGTGGTACTAATTTTGATGCTTACGTATTAGACCGTCTTCGCCAACGGTCGGCGAAGGATTTAGATTTGGCGATAAAGATCAACGGAATACACCATTGCCGGATTGCTATTATTAGTTGTTTAGCAACTCATTGGCGACGACTTCAAATTTGGCAATAGGTTGGGCGGTCTAATACGTAAGTACCTTGATTATGATCTTACTTGCATTAAGATGCCTAAAGAAATACAATAATAAAACATTCATTAAAAAATAAGAGTTGTGGCATTCTCAGTTGGTCAAAATGACCTTATAAGACCAGAGTTAAAATTTGATTTATCCTCAACCAACGGGTGACCAAGCTCCGCTCGGAGAAAACAGGTAATTTGTAATGGAGAAGCATTCTGACAATGACGGTATCTTCTAGTTGTCCATTTGCGGGTAGAATTGAGTTGATCGCTTGTTGTTCCAAAATTCCGGCTCCCTGAAGAATTTCATGTAGAGGTGCGTTCTGCATGTTGAAAATATGGCTTGAAATCTGATGAATGTTGAAATGTCGGACTTTGTTGACGGTGATTTGAAATCGAAATCAGTTCCTTAAATGCTTTTTTGAAAATCTGAATATTTGGAAATTGGAATTTTGAACGAATCAAAAAGAACGAATCTTCTTAGTTAACGAACGAGCGCTAAATTCAAAATTTCATTAACAAATTTCCCTTAATAAAAAGCAGTAGAATTAGAATCGTACTTTTTTGAAAGAAAATTTAGAAAAAATATCAAAGTTATCCTTATTTTTTTCTGATGAATGTTGAAATGTCGGAAATGTGGGGCGATTTTCGACTAGTCAACCATTCCTCGTATTATAGTATAAGATAAAATTAAAACTTAAGCTCCAAGCATGCGTTACGAGTAAAAGGGAAAAAATTATCTTATTAATATGTTGCCATCAGAGTGACAAAAACTCAAATTTAAAAAAAAATTATTACTGCGCATTAAACATATAAAAAGGCAAGTTTCATCACGTGTCTGCATGAAATGAAAAAATATATATATGAATATTGATATAGATGGCATATTGGCTATAGATGGCAGCACGTTACCAATTGAAAATTTAAGTAGCCATTATGGCGAACTAATAAAGTTTGAAAATATCCTATCTGTAACTCCGAACAGCTCAACCGTAGCGCTTCAAAACCGACGTCAATCGATTCCTCGTGGCCAAAAACCCCAGACCCCCAAGTTTACCGGAGTTTATTAATTCTGGGGCGATTTTCGACTTGACAACCATTCCTCGTATTATAGTATAAGATATATGTAGTAGTTTGCCCTCCTTATTGCTTTGAGCTTTTTTACTAAATATGAATAATGAGATTTTAGGACTATATAAAATTAATATATCGTGAATTTTTCCAGTTTGCCACAATTTCTTATAAAAACATAATGTATAATCATTCCCATCGTTTAGATGGATCTTTCCTACTGGAAACTAATGATTGCTTCTACCAGTTTATGAATTAACTATAAGGCTATGATTCATATGTCCAGAAATGGAAACAAAATAAATGGTTATTATCTACACTGGTAATAATTAAATTGCAACAATATTAGTACTTTAAAATATATATTTTTTAAGATACATAATACTTTATTTCTATTTAAATGCATAAGAAATATTATTGTACATAATATATTTTCGTTAGTATTATACAAACAAAAACATTTTTATTGCTCATTTTTTTATTTCAAAATTATCTTTACATTCATAATAACATAGATTAATCATTTTAGCATCTTGTAATTAAAAAAATACATTTGTTTAATTTTTTTCACAAATAGTTAATTTTTAATCCTCCATCATTCCATTTAAATATTTCCAAAACCATAGGAAAAAGAGTAAACTTATTCATTTTTATATCCCAACGTAGCGTTTTTCTAATTTTCTTAAATGCAGATGAAATTACTTCGACCGAATAATTGCTTTATTTAAATAAAAACCCACGCAATAATTTTGATACTCTAATTAAAAAATAAATAAATAAACATTTTCCCAATTACCCAATGCTTTTCATTATTCATTTTTTAAAAAACCTAGTAAATATTAAAAGCATCGAGGCATTCATTTAAATAAATCATTTCTTTGGTGAGTATTAATTATGTTCTAAAAAGGGAACTGCCCAATTTGGATTAATTTATCTTTTAAGCTCATTCGGAAATGCGATGTTTAAAATATACCGAGATGAAATGTCTTTAAAATGATATTTCAGGAAATCTCTAGAGTTATGGATAATTCCACTTACTATAGTATAAATGGATTTTTCTCTTTGGAATATTGAATCTATGATAGAAAGCAACAGTTTTAAAATAATATATTATCTTTTTCTCCTTTTTTCATACATGTGTGTATAAGAAAAATTTGCCGTCTTGCTGGCACAGAGGTGGCGCTTCTTCCTCGTGTTCTGGGAGTCCCGGTTCGGGCATGGTTGTTCTTCTCTGTGCTATCTGTGAGATGTGTGAATGTGCCCCCCCCGTAAAAAGGGGCTGTGCAAGCGAATGTGGTGAGTGGATAGCAAAGTCGTACTCTTGGCCCTAGTTTACGCTACTCAAATACAAGAGACGCTTCATTCGGCTTAAATCTGCTGCTGGGTTCAGCGGCGGGCTTGTCCATGACAAGTGCCATTTGACACAACAACAACAACATAAGAAAAATTCAGTTATCTTTTCAGCTACCGTTCAGTCATTAGAAAAAATATTTATTTGCATTGATGGTGTTGGCGTGTCCGATTTACAACAAAAAGAGGAGTGCACTAGCTTCTGAGGGTATGTACCTCTGAACAACCGATGGCAGAAGTCTGACTTCAAGCTCATATGAGAATGACACACACACACGCTTGCACAGCCCCTTTTTACAGGGGCGCACATTCATACATCTCACAGATAGTACACAGAAGAACAACCATGCCCTGACCGGGACGCCCAGATCACGAAGAAGAAGCATTACCTCTGTGCCAAGACACCGGCTTTATATACATTCAGGACAATTATTTATTTAAACTACTAATCAAACATCAAGCGTAGTTACATCACCGGCTTTATTTATCATAAAAGCTGTAGAAATTATTAGAAAAATTCTAAACAAACATTTTGTATTCAATTTTATTACTAGAATAAAATGTATATGCGTATGTTAACAAATCAGAAGCAAGATAACCTGTTAGTAAGATTCGAATTGTGTTACAAGTACGTAGAGAATTTGATATTTTTTGCTAAATTATAATAGTTTGCAAAAAAATGAGGAATAAAGGTATGAGGAGTTCTATTACATATATATTACTTATATGGCTCATATTAGAAATATTAATTAAACGATTTTATTTCTAGGAGTGCTGACGTCCTGACACAGGGGTAGCGTGTCTCCCACGTGATCCGGAAGTCCTCAGTTCAAGTCCCATGGTTGCTCTTCATATATTCTCTCTGTGAGATGTGTGAATGTGTCCCCTGTAAAAAGGGGCTGTGCAAGCGAATGTGATGAATGACGAATGTCATTAGAAACAACAACATAATTTTCTAAAAATCCTCCTTAACGTGATTTTGCTGAAAATAATTACTTAGGATTTTATTTCGTGAATCAGCTGCCAGCATTGAAATTGTTTTTAATATTTAAAATAAATCATATCAACACACACATTTTCTAGCTCTCAGTATTTTAACATAGATATTGTAAAGAAGTCATAAAACTTATCTCCTTTTGAAGAGACACATGTTCGAACATTGTTACAGCGGTGAGACGATTCTTTCTTTTGTTGCGTATTGTGTTTCTCCCGCTTTGATGTTACCCTCTGGACGTGAACAGAGTTAAATAATAGACCACCCATGCGGTTTACGGCCCTTTGAAGAAGAGAACCGTGTCAAAACCTCAGATATAACTATTCTCCTATGGGACCAAACGAACTGAATAAGCTCCGATAATGAACAACACAGGCGTTTTACGGCCCTTTGTAGAAAGAAGTACTGAAACCTCCAGATGTGAATTATTCCCTTTTGTGAAGGGTCTGGTTAAGGGTGTGGATGAGTAGAAAATATTTCCACTGTTAACTGCTGAGCATTGGGGATATTTCTGAAGAATTATTGGATGATCGGCATCTCCAGAGCACCAATGCGAACCTGAGAGACGGAGTTTGACCGAGGTTAAAATTGAAGGTTTTGAAATGATGACGTGGAGTCGAACTGATCCGAGACAAGGAGCCGAGCTGATCTGACGAGATCAGCTGATCCGACAAGAGACTGCTGTGAGCTGACTGACGAGCTTTGAGCTGAACTGAGGAGCTGTGAGACGCGCTGAAGAGATTCACGTGATCGCGAGTTTATTAATTAAAGATCTACCGGAAGTGATCCGTAGATATCTTGCGCTACACGCAGTAGCCGGATACGCTAACAGCCTGTTAGTTCTCGGTATTGGTTGTGAAACTGTAATTCAGATGTAAATAATTTCCAGCCTATTAACCTAGATGAGGACGTGTTGTTGTTGTTGTTTTTTTATTGTATATAAGCTGTAAATAAAATATTTGTGTTTAAACTCTAACCGTTTATTCGATCGACCAGGATCAAGTCATTACGATAGATACCACTCACCGATTTACATATCTTCTTCAAGAATCTCAGCTCAAATGAATGCAGGCATCCGAAAATATTTATTAAAATTTCGGGAAACTCAATTTACCGTAGATCTGAAAAGCAACAACTTTATCGTATTCCTAAAACGAAGGCAACTAACTGGAGGCAGTGATGAAATGAAGCAGTTCGTTGCCCAGTTCGTAATAAATAACTTAGCATCCGTTTGCACTCAACTTGACTTTGAAATCTAATGGACTAGGATTAGTAACGCTTGGGAGAGAAAAGCACTGAAGATACAACCCTTTTAACTCGGAATATATTTCATCTGAGGCTTTCTTTGTGAGCGGGACGCACTTGTTTTCCATCTGAATATGCGAGTGCAGAAAAGTTGCTGCAGCCCTGAAGGAAAACGGTGCTGAGCGTAAATTTTGAAGGATTCGTTAGTGAAAGAGATTGTAAGGGAGCCGACGTTTTCAATCGAAAATTCTTTTCGGGGGCATTTTGAAATGTAAATTTTAACAGATGTTTCTTTAAATTTAATCATTTAAAAGATTTTATATCGAAGTATTTTATCGGCCGAACAATTTATGGATTTCTTGAATGCTATTATTGAAATCAACATAGACGAAATATTGTAATCGTCGGAAATTCCTAACTTAAGATTTTGACGAATCTCTAGGCTTCGGATCTCTCTGAATCCAAAATACACATTTTTAGAATCATATTTGTATCTTTGTAAATACGCTAAACCAAAAATACTGTGAGCTAGATGAATGGATATTGGTATATGGTCTTTACTTTAAATTCATAGATTTCTGTCAAATTTTGAATCAAATCCATCAGATTAAAACTTTTCGTTTGTTGTTGTTACTTATGGAACTTGCCTATGGACGAGCCCCACGCTGATGAAGCAGCAGATTTAAGCCGAAAAGATTGTCTCTTGTTTAGTAGCGCCAACTAGGGCCAAGAGTACGACTTGTTTACACACTCACCACGTATTATTATTTGTATTATTTATTATTTTTGTATTTTTCAAAATCAGCATATTATATCCGTAATAACTGCTTTATGGTTTCAAAAAAAGAAAAGAAACTGTAAATATAATAAAATTATGTGTTGATTGTTTAAATATATGGTTTTTATAATCTATATTAATTTGATGTAGTATATGAACTAAAATGATTCACCATTAATATATTTAAAATAAATCGAATAACAACAGTTCCTCCCATAAATAGCCACTTTGCCAATATCGCTAATTTCTGTTTCATATAGATTTCATTATGCGTCACTTTGCATTCCACTTTTTTAAGTAAAACTTTAAAACTTTAAGTAAGTTACTTAACCTTTTAAGTAAAACTTTAAAACTTTAAGTAAGTTACTTAACCTTTTAAGTAAAACTTTTAAACTTTAAGTAAGTTACTTAACCTTTTAAGTAAAACTTCCCATCGTCAACCACTGTACCGATATCACCAGTTACTTCGTTCGAACATTTATTACGTCTAGACATAACATCGATGATATTTGTCTTTTTCCATCCTCCACTTTCTAGAGATATCCTAAAAATTAGACACAGCTGCCACCTTAATCAACTGGACTGATTTCGTCACTTTTCTCATCGATTTATTTGAGTTTTTTGTGAATGTGGTGAGCCAGTTAGAGCACTCAGTATTTATTGCGTAAGTATAGTATGAAATAATACTTTCACTAATTATAATAAGAAGTAATTCCGCATAATTAGTTGACATTGTTATTGCTGAAATAATTTTTTAATATGATTAATATGCCAGTCAAAGTGAAAGTTATACTTTCCAAGAGTTATTCATTAAACACAAAATAAGCCTTTTACACATGTATCCTTTTAGGAATATACAAATATATAAGCCATTTACACATGCATCCTTTTAGGAATTTCAAAAATATAAGTTTTTTACACATGAACCCTTTTGGGAATTTACAAAAATATAAGCATTTTACACATGCATCCTTTTAGGAATTTCAAAAATATAAGCATTTTATACATGTATCCTTTTGGGAATTTCAAAAAATATAAGCATTTTACACATGTATCCTTTTAGGAATTTACAAAAATATAAACATTTTACACATGTATCTTTTTAGGAATTACACAAAAAGTTACGTGTCATTTATTCAAACAGGCATTACACAAAATTCAAATAGGCATTTATACAAAATAAATGTATCCTGTTACTCTTATATATTTCAAGAACATTAAATTATTCTTATGAATCACTAAATTAATCTAAATTTCTTTGATCAAGATATTTTAAGAAATATCGATTAAAATATTAATTATTTTCTCTTTAGAAAAAAAGTGAAAAGATTAAAATTGATAGATTAAAAAATTTATAGGAGGAAAAAATACGGAAATGCTCATCAACCGTAAAATAATAAATCTTCAAGATATTTATAGACCATAACGTTAATGCAATTTTCTTTTAACTATTTCTTTCTGGTCCAAAAACCCATCACACGACAAAAAAATAATAATTCTTTTTTGCTTCGCTTAACTAGAATAAGCCATGGACGGATGAATTTCCAGATAACAAATAAAAATCGACCCCATTCTTTGGATTTACATTGAAGCTTTCCATTTTGTTCTTTACATTTTTTGTCTCTAATGCGCACATATATTCATTTTCCAGGAAAGTCTACTACGGAATGTTTCTATATTTAGAAACCGTAACAAATGCGGGGGGATTTCCAGAATGTCCTGGGATGAATCACATAAACAGTTTCGCGTAACATTACGACGAACTGCGTGGGTTTAGATCGTGGTTCTCAGTTCTCGGAACTTTCTTGGCAGGTACGTTATCCCATGACAAAGTATGCTAATTAGTCTCTGAATCGCTTCTTAGATGCAAACCGCAAGTATCTTCTTTCATTTTATAATTCGAATAAAGAATTTTTTTCAATAATTAAGATTTTTAATTATTTATTATTCTATAAATACTCAATAAGTATGAAGTTCGTAATATAAATACCATAAAAAATAATAAAAAGATAATCTGGATGTCGTAGAGGCTGTATTTATGTTTCTTTTTTTTTGGGGGGGGGGGGTTCATAGTAATATCTTAATTTTGAGATAGGAGAGCTAGATATTTGCGATAAAAATTGGAGAGGGGAATTATGGGAAATTACAAAATATCTCGGAGCGAATTAAACAAGGAATATCATTATCATTGCAAATGTTTTCGTATGTTTAGATGAAGAATTTGACTACCAGAAAAACTTTTATCGGGCATGTTATTTCACAACAATATGTGTTATTATTTTCTTAATCGTTTCTCAAGTTTAAACAAACATCTTTCTTTAATAAGAAATTACTTACATTATTGAATACAATATTTTTAAATAAAATCAGTCAAGCATTATATTAAAAATGTCATTGTTAATTAAATTGAAGTAGCGGTTAATTCAAAATATTACTGTTTAGCAAAATTATCTAAGCTTTGGTTTAAAATGTTATTTTTTTATAAAATTATCCTAGCATTAGATTCAAAATATCATTATTTTATACATTTATCCTGGCATTAGATTCAAAATATCATTATTTTATACATTTATCCTGGCATTAGATTCCAAATATTGGTATTTTATAAAATTCTCCTAGCATTAGATTTAAAATATGAATATTTTATTTTAAAAAAATCTAGCATTAGATTCAAAATAACACTGTTTAGCAAAATTATCCAAGAACTAAATTCAAAATATCATTATTTTATAAAATTAGCCAGCCATTAGATTCAAAATATAAATTAGGTGGAAGAAAATCTTATAGACGAAAAATATTGTTGGTAATTATTGAAATATTGCTTTCCTGTAATGTTAGGCCCAACGCAGATAAAAAAGATTTACAGGCACTTTGAAAAATTACTGAATAAATATTAAGTCAATAACCCTTGAACTTGGGACCATTCGGAGAAGGTTTTGGAGTCAACAATGAAAGTCTTAAGAAATGAAAGAATTATAAAGCTTCTCTTTAGAACCAAAAGATACAAATTATCCAAGAATTTTCTGTACTCTGTTAGGAAACTATGAAAGGAAAAGTATTCACAAGAGGAAAGCTTATCGAAATGCTGACACATAACGGACTCTTGTAACGGACTAATTGTAATGCTGACATTATATCCCAAGATTTCATATCACCATGCTGATGTCCACAAGTGCTTTTCTCTACATTCACTTCAATTGTGTGCTTACATGTGAAAAAAAATTTTGGTTTTCGTGAAATAAAGCATAGCGTCTTTTTATTATTCAACCGTTGGACGCTCACTTTACTAACTTTTTTTCCTAATAATATGCATGTTATGCCAAAAGAATGCCTCCCCCCTCCTCCACGTAAATAGATATACTTAGAAAATAATCAAATAGCCGATATGGAATTGAAAGTTCAGCTCAGTTTAGTAATATTAACGTTTCTTTTCAAAATATACTAAGGACATTTTAGGACAGGCCTCGCAATTTTTAGATCCGTTGATATGATGAGGAGGACACCACAGCTGATATCCCTCTTTCCAAGCTTACATACCTGACCAGTGGGAGGACGTTTGGCTCTGACAGATTCACATTGCCAGACTCGCTTACACGGTCATTTTTTGGTGGAATCTTGGAAAGACTTGACCTTCAGGTCACTGTGGCCTTCATATATTTTGGCATAACTTTCTTAACGTCGGCCTGTTTTAGATTGACGTTTCAATGTTAAGTTCATTCTTGAGTCTCAGTTTCAAAACAAGAATATTTTTGCTGAGTGTAAACGAAATATTTAATTGATCCATGCAAGTGAAAGAAGATAAGCTTTATTTCGTATTGAGTTGGGCTGTAAAACAAGTTAATAGTTAAATCCTGACAACAGGTACCTACCTATAAGCTTATCTCAAATTTCTTATGTCTTATCAAATCGTTTGATTAATCAAATTTTTAATTTAAATTAGTATTAAAATTCATAAAAGTAATAACTTTTCATAAACAAATCAATGTCGACCTATATATAAATAGCTATATCAAAATATTTGTTTGAATCATAACGATTATTTACGAATTTATTAATAATAGGTTTATTTATGAATTTTTATTGAATAAAAGATTTTATTTTATATTATAGAATCTTTTTAACTGTGCGGTAGCAATAAGTGACAAATTATTGATAATTATAATGAAAAATTACGATACTTTTTTAAATGATTTGTTAAAAAAAATTTCATCATTGATTGACTTTATTATTAGATATATATAGAAAAAGAAATATCAATTATTTTTACATTATTACATTACATTATTAATTATATTTATTTTTTTCCCTTTATTCTTTTAAAACATGTTGAGTCTCTCTAAACATTCATTCTACCAAATTAAAAAAAGACTCAATTTAAATTTATTTATTTATTTAAAGTATCGCCAAAAGCTTTTTTCTAATGTTTTTAACTTCATAGAAAAAAGCATTTAAGGAGCCAGACCGCGGGTTTCATTTCTATCCCAAACAGCTTCCAGTGGAAGAATAGGTTATTCGCTTTCAGCTTAAAGTAAAATACGATAAAGGGCCTCCGGTGGCATTTATTGGGAGAATTTTCAGGGTAAACATGGCAGTTACGTACCGGAAAGGAATGTTATTAGAACTTCTTCGAAGGATTAGAAATGGGTTTAATATATGATGATGAAGAGGGTTGTGTATCTTTTGAATTGTCGGTGGTCAGTTTTAGATTATATTTCGAAGAGAAATGACTTTTTTATGGGATGGTTATTGCAGTTATTGGCAGTTCAGTGTCTATATTATATTCAGAACAAAACTGGCCTGATGATGAAAAGTGTTATGCGTTTTATTAAAGGGTTGAGAGTCATTTTTTAGAATGCACAAAAGATGAAAACACCTTCTTTATGAGATAGGGAAAAAAGATCGAATTTTGTGATTTTCGATGAGATGTTTTCGATTACTTGGAATAAAAATACCATTTGTGACTGACGAAGAAAGGCTTTTTTTTAATTATAGACAAACAGGTTTAGAAAGCATAAAGATTAAAATTACTTCATTACAAATAGAGAGGAAAAGTTTTTTTTATTATGTCAGAACATGATTATTTTGGGAATAAACATAAATCCGTAGGCGAAAAATTGAAATTTTATTAACTGCACGAGCATCTCAAAAAACCAGCTTTTAATAATGCATTGTCATCGCATTTACAAAATCTCTGATTTTTTAAACAAATAAGTTAATGACTACCGCAAATAAAACCTAGAAATATGTCATTTTGAGCACGTGATTATATTAAATGAAATAAACAGGAAATGTAATATTTTTTAAAACAATAAATGCGAGACAAAGTTTTTTGGGATCATTGGCAATGCTAAAGTGACTCATTCGATGAAACGATTAAAAAGAATAAAAATATGATTTAACTTGCACGAGAACGTGGTGCTTGGTCGTTCAAGAAATGATGTTCTAACATGATACATTGAAATATGCATAGCAGAATTCATTTTAATTTTTTCTTTACATTTGTAAATTACAGTAGAATATTTGGTGGTATAAGACAAAATCGGTGAAGAGTTCATCGAAAAATCTAATTGATCAAAAAATATAGAGAGAATAAAGATGATAGAAATACGCATTTAGTTGAATTTTTAATTGACAGCGAAAATAAGTTTAACTCATTGATACTCGCATGGTTCACTTATAATTCAATGACTGACAATTCGACAAAATCTGCCACTACTATTTTAAAATGCCCTGACCTGGCAATGATATAAAAAAAATTATTAAATCCAAGTAAATTGAATGGTATCTCAAAGATACAAATAAACTTCTTTCTTTCTTTTTATTGACCATTACTTCTATTTTCATAAAAAGAAAGTTTTAAAAAACCTTTACTTTATTAATACATTAAGGACAGCTCACGAGTTTATTCGTGTTTTCCGGCCCATCTATTGCTTACTGCTTACGAGTTTTCTCGTTTCTCATGCATAACAAAGTTATGATGATTTCAGAACGTACAAGTTAGCTCCAAAACAAGCAGTCCCAGGCGTATGTCTTAAAGATTTCTTTGCGGTCCTTAATGTGTTAAGAACAGGCTATAACCGATTCAAGTTTTGGCATGTATTATTAGGAGAACCCGCCACTCAATTCCCATTATGACAATGCTGAATGTCAGTTCAATATCATCGAACATATTTCCCAAATGTTAGTTTACTACGCATCCATTTATGTAAGTTTTCCTGTATTATTTTAAAAGACATTCTTCTCAAAGTCCGCTACCCGTACCTTTTTTTCCCAAAAGCTTATTGTTTTTCATTGTGTTATATTTTTTCAAAGAAAATTAAGTATTTTTTCAACTACTTCAACTACAACAAAAACCTGTAGGCAAAAAATTGAAATTTTATTATCTGCTCGAGTACTCAAAAAATCAACTTTTAATAACGCGTTGCCATCACCTTTACAAAAGCTCTGATTTAAAAAAAATAAGTTAATGACTACAGCAAATAAAACCTAGAAATTGTTATATTGAGCACGTGATTATAAGATAGGAAATGTGATATTTCTTTTAAACAATAAACGCGACGCCAAGTTTTTTTTTATCGTTTGCAATCGTTTTATCGTTGCAAATTTAGAAAATTTCAATTTTTATTATCATGTCAGAATATTATATTGTTTTGGGAATGAGGCAACAAAAATCCGTAGGAGAAAAATTAAAATCCCATGATGATTCCATCCCATTTACAAAAGTTCTGATTTAAAAATGTGTGATGTGTTTGCTGTCAACAAAAATCCGAAGGTGAAAAATAAATCTGCACAAGCATATCAAAAAATCAGCTTTTAATAATGCATTGCCATTGCATTTACAGAAGCTCAGATAAAAAAATAAATAAGTTAATGACTACAGCAAATGAAACCTAGCAAAATGTAATTTTGAGCACGTGATTATATGAAATGAAATAAATAGGAAATGTGATATTTTTTACAATTGATATTATATAATGTGATATTATATACAATCAATGCGAGACAAAGTTTTTTTGGATCGTTTGCAATACTGAAGTGACTCATTCAATGAAACCATTAAAATGAATAAAAATATAATTTAACTTGCACGAGCACGTGGTGCTTGGCCGTTCAAGAAATTGTGTTCAGATATGATACATTGAAATATGCATGGCAGATTTCATTTAAATCTTTATATCTTTTTGTTACTATAAAAGGTGCATTTACCTGACACTTGGTATAAGTTGTGTTTAAAAACGTATAATATAGCATTTTAATCCATACCCACATGATCAAGTATTGTTTTTGCGCCATTAAACTCCATTCAATCAAATCAAATAACATTCATCTGTGGTTCCCATTTGCTATCTAATTAAACAGAAACTAACATTTGCTATCTAATTAAGAGATCATATATTTCATCAATCTAACTGCATGACCTCTTCTCAGAGAGAAGGTCATCTACTTGGATAGACAGCCTGAATATCAAGCGTAAGTCACGTCGGTTGATACGTTTACTGTCACCAGATAGTTAATCGTTGTGGCATGTCTATGGATATAGATGTCATATATTCCAAAATTATTTCACAAATATTACTTTGCATTATCTTAAAACACAAAAACTTATATTTTTCTATTCCTACTATTAGCTCACTCTCTTTCTATTCATTCAATCAAGTTCAAGTAAATTTTTAAAAACTTCTAGTGAATGACATTTGATTTTAATACAGTTTTTTAAAAATATTAATTGATTAATTTTTATAATAAAAACTAACTTTCGCACCTTTATAGTAGTGGTAATCTTTAGTCTGGATAGCCTGGTTGGTAGGGCGTTGGATTCGCATCCCTTGTGCTGCGAGTTCGAACCTGGTCACAAAGTTCTCCGTGTCGAGAGTTATACCACTGGGGTTACTGAGTCGAATGTTATCGTTATTCGGGTACTCAGGGGTCTATACCCTCAGAAAATATTGCACTATTCCTTCCATTGTAAAGTGGAACACGAGAACAACTAATGTAATTAATTAATAAAAATAACTAAAAAAAATTCCTAACAACCAAAATTTTTCCTAATATCCAAAGTAGGAATTGATTTTTTTAAAAAAATGTTTTTATATATATATTACTTGTTAAATATATCGATTTCAGTTGCAAGCAATAATCTTTGAAAAATTACAGCAAAAAAATTTAAAACCGATGCACAATCTTCAACACTGTTTTCAATGTCATGATGAAATTCAAAATAATTTCAAAATATATCAATCAAAATATTCTATCACATATTTGTATCTGCATTAAAATCAAGATTTAAAAAGTATTTCTTTCGTCAGATGTTTCAGCAAGTATGACATTCAATTGACCTTTTATTTTGTTCCACTAGTATCTTTGAATTTGCACATGCAATAATTTCTAATGGAAAATTTTGGTTTTAATTCACGATCCTCAGTCTTGGATAGCAAAATGATTTTTTAAATATATATATAATCAATATTAATAGTTTAACATCTCAATTAGTCAAAAAAGTGGAGAAACAAATTCGTTGCTGAATGTAGATAGTAATTTTAAAATACCATGCATTATCTAATGGACAATTTTGGTTTTAATTCACGATCCTCGGTCTTGGATAACAAAATATTTTTTAATATATTCAATATTAATATTTTAACATCTTAATTAGTCA